>KI921050.1:3872-18162 GCA_000473525.2 Anopheles melas | reverse complement strand
AGTTTGTACAATGTGTGCTAACAGAGTAGCAGCACTTGAAATTGTCCTACCCAAATAGGGCAGTGCGACATTTGCACATCAACATTCCATTCGCTAGGATTCTATAAAAAAAGTACAATTTATTGCGTCTAAACACTACTTAAACTTAACACTGATATCTTACACAACCAGGCGCTGCTCAATCGAACAGCATCTGCAGCGCGCTCTCATTCAGCGCAATCAGCAACATAATCACAGCTCCCAGGGCTAGCCCCGCCAGCTGGATCAGTATCACCTTCAGCTTTTGGTCGCTTCGCGCCACATCGTTGCGCATCTCCGGCACCAGATCGGACAGCGCAATGTACAGGAAGGTGCCAGCCGTTCCCGCGTAGATCCAGCCCACGACCGACTCGTGCAGTCCCGTCAGCAGCAAACCCAGTGCCATGCCTGGAAGAAAGTACGGCTCGTTAGTGTGTGTCCTTCCTCTGTGGAGTTTGAAGTGACGTGCGCCACCCACCGACAAAGCTGAGAATCGAAGATACGATGTTGAGAAATATTGCCCTCCTAATGCTGACGCCGGTCTGCAGCAGCAGCGCAAAGTCGCCAAGCTCGTGCGGCAGCTCGTGGCACAGGATAGCGAACGAGGTGGCCAGCCCCGTGACCGGATCCACCGCGAAGGCCGCCCCGATCGCCAGCCCATCCGTAATGTTGTGCAGCCCATCGCCCAGTACGACCATGAACGCGACCGCTGCCATCGGTTTGCGGGCGCTCTTCTTCTGCAGCATCGTTTTCGCCTCCTTATCCTTCGCCCCGTCCGTCAGATCCAGCTCGATGTCATCGCCCCGGTGCGGGCGATGCTGCTGCTGCTGGTGGTGATTGTTTTGCTGAGCTGCCGGTCCCGGCCTAGGCTCGACGCGATTCGAGCTCTGCGAATGCGCATGTGAATGGCCATGGTGGTGATGATGGTGGCCGTCGGCGCCTCCCTCCCGAAACAGGGGCAATATCATCTCCAAGCTGTACATGAAGAATGCCGTCCCGAAGGCACACAAACACAGCCACATCGCCCGCTGTTCGGCCGCATGATCATGCCCACCATGGTCATCGTGAGGCTCGCCGTGATGATGTTCATGGTCGCCCTCGTCCTCGCCGTGCGGGAGCAGTGCGTGGGGCAGCAGATGCATCAGCGCATCGCCACAAAGCGTCCCCACGCCAAGCGCGATCAGGAAGCGCAGTATATCGTCATAAGCGATGGATTTCGCTAGCGGTACCATCGCTACTCCTACCAGTCCGCAGAGCGAGATGATCAGTACGCAGGCAGTGGCGTAAATCCATGCTGTAAAGGTAGGTGACACAAAAAAAAGATGACGTTTAGAAGCCTAACTCGCTCGAAGGAACCGATCTCCAACGCTCGTACAAACCTTGCGAGAATGCTTTCCGCTCCCGGTGCGGGTTGCTCTCCTTCTGGAGCTTCTGCGAGCAGGCCCGCTGGTCGAGCTGCACCAAAAATGCCGGACAGAGATCCTTAAACTCGGACGGCGTTATCTCGATCCGTGCATCCGGATCTATCTCCTCCACATCAGGTGCGCTCGATCCGTGGGCATGGTTGTGCGACGGCAGTGATCGCGTCTTGCGATAGTGCTGATGTTTGGCAAGCAGCGGTTCCTCCATCACCAGATGGACGATCGACATCGGGGACAGACAGAACGGGACATCTAAATCGTGGCAAAGCAAGATATTGTTATCGAAAGGCATACAAAACACAAATCCGCTAGTATTTAGGAAGATAAGAGCATCTGCGAGACACGGAACTTCTTGTTATCGTAAACTGTTTAAGGAAGTAAATGTGGCAGTGGCATTTGCCGGCCTGGGATTTGCGTGTGTAAATATGATTTAGTTTATTGTGCTTCCTTTCCTCTAACAACGGTATCCCCCAACCGGTTGCGGAGGTCGCAAATGTAGCAACCTTGAGCGCTCGGTTCATCTTCCCTTTGGGCGCAAGGAAGGCACCTCCTTGCCTGCTCGCGCTGTGTGGTGAAATCGGTTCAGCTGAAGCAGCGTTATGAATCGTTTAAATTCAACTAAAACCTGTTTGTAGCGCAAACAAAACTAAACAACAGCAGCAAATGGCACAACACAAAATTAAGTTCCGCTTTGGCAGTGGGAGTGTTTTATAACAATCCACTCCGGTCCGGGAAAATGGTTGCAACTATGACATTTAACCATGTGCGTTTCCGTTTTGTTGCCTGTTTTTGTATTTTTGTGGTTAAAATAAAAGAAAAGAACTCCATTAGAACGAAAGTGGATCGCAACATTCTTGACCGGTATGTGTGTGTGTGGCTTGCAAAATCGTGAAATGGGAAAATAATGACCAAGCGAAGACTTTAATGAGCGACAGAGGGAGGAAATCCCTTTCCACCTTGTTTACACCGAGATTGTGTCGTGCTGCGGCCGTTGGCAAACGGTTTTACCGCAAACGCCACATTAAATCATTAAACCGGTTTGTAAACCTGCACAAACACACGCGCGAGCGATCGCTAGAAGTGCGGCCATCCTCTCGGCACGTCTCTGATACATCTTCTTCCAACTTCGATGGGCTCGGGTGAAGAATTCGCAACACCCTGTTGACAACCGGGTCGGCTCGAAAGGGATGCAGACAGAGTTCAGCTATCTCCGCCTAAGAGAGAGAGAGAGGGGGATTTTTTTTATTGCCCTTTTCGTATCCGTGCCTAGCGGGGGCATAAACAAAAGTTACAATTGCACCGTGGGCGAGGGACTTAAATGCTAGTCAAGCGAGTAGATGATTGCTGAGAAGTCACATTCAAGGTGCACAAACGTGATATTGTGGGGAGTTTTGTTTAGAATGAACTGTCTCATCCCGAAAGCAGCGAGCAAAAAAAAAACCCATTTTGGCTCGACAAATCGAGATGTTCGTGTGCTGCATGTCGATTAAATCTGCTCCCTTTCGTCCCACTCCACACATCACTCCTCAACAACGGGTGTGGTTTTGCATGGTCAACAGGAAACATTCTTCTTTCCCCTATGCGGACGGTCAGGAATGTGGATTTGCGCTGAAGAATGTGTAGCCGTCAACAGACGCCAGCAGCTGCAGAAATTTGCGCAGTCTTAAACGCCTAACAACTCTCCACGAGCCAGTGTACCCGGGTGCCCCGAGTTGGGGCTGGACACAAACCTACACTGAACATCTATTGCCCAAAAGAGAAAGAGAAAGCTAGCCAGAAAAGAAAGCAGGCGCAGGCGGATAGCCAATCAGCATCCCCTCCTTTCACGGGTGCCAGGAATCGACACCCCCAAAACCGATCGAATTCCCGTTCGCTTCCCCGTTCACTGAACTTTGAGTTGCGTTGCGCTAGGTTGCGGTTAGGCTCTCTGACTCAAAGTGCAGCATTTCATCATCGCAATATGGCAGGAGCAGCTCCGTCCCGTACAATGTAGCTGATGATTTTTATGATAATTATGATTATGATTTAATTATGATTTTTTTATTATTATTAAACAAACAGAGCCCGTCGTGCGTCGTGCTGGCAATTAAGATATCGTTCCGCCTGATTCCATCCAAAACAGAACAAGTTCCACACAACAAATAAATAAATAAAAAGCACACACAAACACCGAAATAAATCTGCTAATCAACATCACTCATCCCTTCCATCCCTCAGCAGCGGTGCAGTGGATGGAGACGGGTGAGGTGGTTTGGAAAAAAAAGACTCAGAGCAGCACTATCTGGAGTCGTACGGAGTCGTCTGGAATCTTTCAGAGTCGTTCGAACTCGCCCGGAGTCGTCCAGAATCGTCCGAAGTTCGGAGTTGTTCGGAGTTGCCCGAAGTCAACCGGAGTTGAAGTCGTCCCAAGTCGTCTAGAGTCGTCCGAAATCGTCCTTAGTCGTCTGGAGTTGTCCCGAGTAATCCAAAATTATCCGGAGTCGTCCGGAGTTGTCCCGAGTAATCCAAAATTATCCGGAGTCGTCCGGAGTTGTCCCGAGTAATCCGGAGTTGTCCAGAGTCTTCCGGAGTCGTCCAAAGTCGTCTAGATGTCGTCCGGAATTGTCCGGAGTCGTCTGGAGTTGTCCCGAGTCGTCCAAAATTATCCGGAGTCGTCCGGAGTTGTCCCGAGTAATCCGGAGTTGTCCAGAGTCTTCCGGAGTCGTCCAAAGTCGTCTAGATGTCGTCCGGAATTGTCCGGAGTCGTCTGGAGTTGTCCCGAGTCGTCCAAAATCGCCCGGAGTCGTCCAGAATCGTCCGAAGTTATCCGGAGTCGTCCGGAGTTGTCCCGAGTAATCCGGAGTTGTCCAGAGTCTTCCGGAGTTATCGGGCGTCGTCTGGAGTCGCCCGGTGTCGTCCGGAGTCGACTATAATCAGACTACGGACGACTCCGGACGACTCCAGATGACTCTGGACTACTACGACTCTGGACGACTCCGACTCTGGGCGGAACTAGTGGTTCCCATTTTGCCAGGGTCGAAATCGGTCTAACAATAGTCGGAGTTGGATCAGAGTCGTTGGTGTGCCTCAAAGAGCACATCACTAATCTGTTCATCACGGCAACGGTGTAGGTGGAGTACGACCGGTGCGCAACATTGATCGCGATCTTTCACTGCCCCTCTGACGCTAAAGTACGCTCAATTGACAGCGAACTCGCCCGTCTTAATCATGCGCACACCGCGATGGCACACAAAAACATACATCGTCCCGCCCGGTGACCTAAATACCAGCGTTCCTTATCCGTCATTAAGCCCC
Source organism: Anopheles melas (assembly GCA_000473525.2). Taxonomy (NCBI): domain Eukaryota; kingdom Metazoa; phylum Arthropoda; class Insecta; order Diptera; family Culicidae; genus Anopheles; species Anopheles melas. The sequence goes on along the minus strand of KI921050.1, from coordinate 13,429 downwards.
GGTCCGGTGGTGGGTTGTTTCATTCCTAAGTCCCTTTTCCTCGCCACTCCCCCTCCCTCATTTTTCCTAAGCCAAAGCAAACCAATTACCTGGCCCGTTAACTTACTCTTGTTACGCGGATGGCGATGGCGCGGATCGTGCATGTCTTTGAAGATAATTTCCTGCCACGCGTGATCGTCCGCCTCGTCGGTGGGTGGGTTCCGATCCTGGACCAGCGTCGTGGCGGCGGCGCCACCACCGTACGGGCCAGCCGTACTGTTTGTACCGTTTACGGCCTGGTGTGAGTCGGCTGTGGTCGTCTCGCCGGCACTCACCGCACTGCCGTGCCCATGGTCCTGCTGTTCCTCCTGCGGCCGGTGCCGGTGTCGACGGTCGGTGGAGGTCACTGTAGCGGTCGCGAACGTTATCACCGGCGGTTCCGGTGTCCCATGCTCTTCCGCGTGATGATCGTCGTGCAGATGCTGGTGTTGGTCATGCTGTCCGTGCTCGGTGCGCCCCATCCCGCTGACGCCATCGTACACGTCGTAGTCGCCGAAATCGTACCCATCCGGGCGATGCTCCTTCAGTGTGTGCGAACCGGTGAAATCTAGCCCGCCGAGCCCGAGGCTGTGCATCAGATGCTCCAAACCCTGCGGAAGGAGGACGCACGGAGATGAGCGATGAGTGATTATTGCCGTGATAAGTGGGCGGGAAAGGGAGGTACTATAAATGCTGTCACGCTGTTTGTGCGCGCTAGACAAACATTAGATAGCAGTATGTGTGTGTGTCAAGAGGGAAGATCTTTAACGCGCAGCACGAATATGTTTTCTGAGTGTTATGACGCCACTGTTTGCCACAGTATTATAGCCGTTTGTTTGCAATGTTGGAATGAAATGTCTTATCCCATCTCAAGCCTTTTCCAAAAGCATTTAAAGAGCTTCGCTCACTGTACTCGGCTGTTCTAGTACACACGATCTGCTCTCTGGTGATGAAAGAAACGAGTTGAGAGCAAAATCTATCCAACTTAGCAACAACACAAAACAACAGCTCACTTTAATGATACCCTGCGGTGCCCAAGGGCGCACCACAATTCAAAAGGTACGCGCGGCACCTTTCGAAATTTGGCTCGCAACTCACCTCGAACGAGATCACTCCCTTGCTGCCGTACTTGTTGAACAGATATTTCAGAAACTTGTTTTCACTGTCGGCTGCGGCCGCCGGTGCTGCCGCTGGCATTGGCGAAGCAGCGGTGGTGCTGGTGATGGTGACGACCGGTGAGTCAACCTCCCCTGCCACCACGGCACGGATGATGATCAGGTTGGACGAGACGATCAGCAGCTGCAACAGCACCACCGTAAGTCGAGCACCGAAGAAGAATTTCTGCAACGACGCCATCTTCACGCTGTGGCTTTTCGAGAACACCTGGTTTGAGGCAACCTGTTGCCTCTACTCGCACACCTTCTAAAGGTCAACCGAGGCTTCTAAAGGGAATAACTGAGAGGAGTGGCCGCTCACGCACCGACCGACATTCCGAACGCGCGCTACCCTTCACTTAGAGTACTGTGTTTTTTTTGCGCAGAAACCCTGCTGCAAAAGCCTACAGGCAACTGTTGCACCAAAACCCCGAAAACGGTGGAATTCTAATTCCCAAGCACCACACCAAACAACCAAACAGTGAACAATCGCTCAATCGTGTGTTGTCACTTTCAAGCGGTACGTTTCCCGCGTGTAAGCGTATCCAAGCGAAGGGTATTTCCCTTTTGTTCTTCGCGCTAGGGTTTGTTCGTCTCCCAATGCTACACTACACTTCCGGACGCAGCACTATAACCACAGCGGGATAGAGAGAAATGAGAACGAGAGAGAGAGAGACACACAACGACGGCACACAGAGCGGACAGTAAAAATAGAGCAAACGGGGCTGGAGAACAGGGCACTTCTTAGGCTGCTGCTCTCAACACACTGATTATTGATATAAACAAATAAACCGAACGGTGCCGTTTTTGGTGGAGCTTTTTGTCCCCTGCTCCGAAACGTACGACACAGCACGACGTTTCACTCGTGCGCTTTTCGACTGCTGTTTTGGCTTTGTTTGCTCGGCCCTTGCGTCTCATCAGCCCTTGAACGAATTACAAGTGTCCATGCCTTCCAATTTCAACACTTTTAACCTGCCAGCGAATAGAGAGACGCTACGATCGTGCCGGCGACATGCTTGAGACTGAGTGAATGAACGGAGCGAATGCGCGGGATAAACCATCAACCAGCCACCAAAGGTAGTTTGGTACGTGTGTGTGTGTATGTGTACCGTTGTCCACCACCCCACCCAACCGACTCGCACACAGTGATGCAGGGTGACAATTTAAATGCCGTCCGTTCGCTCATGGTACACCTGAGAGTTTACCGGAGCTCCGTAGAGAGAGCTACTAGAAAGAGCGCACAAGCCCGTGAGCGAACTGCTGAGTGCAAGATCAGCAGCGCGAGAGCTTTCGCTGTGGTAGATGAGCGCGGGCAATCTCTCGCGCAGCTTCCAGCTCCCCGGCGTTCACCTATCTCTATCTCTCTCTCTCTCTATCGCGCGCGCGAGAGAGAGAGAGAGAAAGAGCGCGCAACAGTGCAAGACCCGACGGACCGTGTTGCCAGTGTGATGATCTGATCTGCTCTTCTTTTCGGTGTCCATCCATCTTTCGCTCACCCGGCTTGGCTCGGTGTGCAAATTGCCCCTTTTTTTTGGTGTTGTCGCAATTATGTTGTTGTTTGGTTTGAGAAAGGGGCGCAAAATTGCTGAAACGGTGGTGAAACTGGTTTTAGCGCTTTGCTTTGGGGGAAGCTTTCCGACGGTGGAGCAATTTTGCTTGCCTTTTGTGTGAACGAAAACAGCAATACAGGAAGCGCCTACCGAGGCAAGGCTTTGCAAAAGTGGTAAACGAAGAAAATGACATTTCAACGGCCGGGGTTCACCGAAAAAGCACAATTCAAACGGGGAGGAAAAAGTGTTGCTTGTTTGTAGCAAACTGTTATGACACATAATTCTGATTGATTGAAATGCTACAAAAACATACAACTTCCAACACGTTTGGTTAATGTGTACCATTTTCAGTACTATTTAAATTGGCCTCCATTTACAGAAACTACCGCCTGTGACGATGGCCGTGTGCGGGTAGAATGTCGCTTCCAAAAAAAAAACAAATCTACACAATGCTAATGATCGGAGCAGCCTTTAGGCCTTGCCACAGAACAAAAACAACCGCTCGGTAGAAAGGGGATACCCCCAGGCACCTCGGCCTGCCGGGATCATCTCTGTGGACAGAATCTTTCGTCGCCTGTCGCGTTGGACACATCATCGCGTGTGATAGAAAGGTGATTCTGGCTTATCATACTTTACCGCCACTACCGAACGGCCAACGCATGAGTTGAAGGTTTGTTTTGTGTATCTGTGCTACCGGCACAACCGGTAGCGTGTCTTTGAAACCGCACTAAAAGGCACCGTTGCTGTGCTCGTGTCGGAAAGTCTTGCCTCGACAGAGCAACAGAGTAGTCCCTTCGAGAGTAGTTCACTTCAACCAGCGTGCTGCACGCTGGAGCCGTGGGCCGTGTTCGTGACACTGAAAATTGGAGCAAACACTTGAAGGTTGATGGCCAATGGCCTAAGGCAAAATCCATCCCAACGACCGGTGGGGTTGACTGCAAATTCCCGATTACACTTCGCACTTTGCGGCACATCGGCGTTTCGTCTTATCAACTGCTGCTTCCCTGTGCGCGATATGATTTGATTAAGCCAATTTGATACAATTCCATAAATTCGTTCAGCACACACGAGGTTGAGAGCACACAGACACGCGCAGAGACCACATTGGAGCAAACCGAAGGAGTGCACCGAGTTCTAGTAACACAAAGAAAATTACGTATGTATTCAATGTCCGCCCACGGCCCATGACCGTGATGGTATGGGAGGTATGGCACAGCACCACGCGTCGCAAAGATCTGACAAGCTGGAGAAACCCCCAACGCATCCCGAATAGGTACCCACGGCCCATGACCGTGATGGTATGGGAGGTATGGCACAGCACCACGCGTCGCAAAGATCTGACAAGCTGGAGAAACCCCCAACGCATCCCGAATAGGTAGTTCTCTAACTTCCAAAAACTGAAACAAACCCCTCCGTCACTTAGCCACTATGGCAGCGGTCGGTGCGAGACACTGCGCCGATCGACGTCACCGTTTATGTGCTGTGGTGCGGTTCTGCGGATCAGCGCCTGAACAAAATCAGCCAACGCGGTCGCGCAAGTAGGCGTGAATATCAACCGTACCAATCTACCTACCCGTACGGGTGGTGCCGGATGGATTCAATTAGTATTCCGTGCGGACGGTGCGGGCGGACTGGCAAACCGTGTGTGAGTGCGTGGCAGTTGTGGAGGTGTGCTGATGCTTGCCGAGAGCAGTACAGAGCAGTCTGCCGGGGCACAAATCTGAACTTTTGAATCGGTGCGCTGTTGGCTGGGGTTTGGATTGATGCTGCTGCTGAGGTAATTATGGGCAAAGCTGTGGATGTGGGTTGCGATGGGGTAGATGTTTTGGGGGTGCTGTACGCTTAATTATTACCAATGAGTTCGATGCCACCCCGTGCTAGGGGCCGATAGGGTATTCGGACTCTGTTTACACTACTCGTTCGAAATGCTAGATGATACTTAAAAGGTTGGCAGCCTCTGAGGCACAGAAATTAACGGTAAGTATCGCATTTTTTGTTAACATCAAGCTGCTAAACCTAGTGGTAAAACCAATCCGATACATCTTCAGACAGATCGTAGTCGGACAGATCGTAAAGTTGATTCAATGTAGCAATGTTCAATGTAAAAAACGGATCGTTCTGACCAAAAGTCTACCGACATGAAGGTATTAAAATGAGAGGTCTGTCACAGAGACGAGAGGAGACGATAAGGAACGTAAAGAGGAATGGAGTTGCTGAGCGAGGGATCGTTTGGAGACCGGCGATGAACTATGACTGCGCTTGCAAACGAGGACACTGGTGTTAAGAGTTGTATAATTTTTAAAATTGGTATACAGGGTTTTTCTAGCCACCTCAACATCGGAAACGAACAATTCAATCCCGTAAAATACATTTCAACAATAAAAATGGAAACTCAAATGCTCTGTCATTGGTTGCTCGGTATACGCACGATATTCAGTTGAAAATGTTGAATAGGGATTTTACGGATTGGAAATTAAGCATACATTGTTGAGCTGGCTAGAGAAACACTGTAATGATCAATTATAATAAAACATAAATTCAACGCAGGGCATTCTCTAGACCAGTGAGCTCCATCCAGTGCTCCGTGGCGTTTAAAGAGGTAGTTCGTGAAATAATTGATTTGGTTTGCATAAAAGCTTATCCATATTGTGCGGTTTTTTCCCACAATGCAGATTAGATTCATGCCTAGAATAAGATTTAAGAATATTTTTGTTCACAAAACTTTGAATAAGTCTACAAATAATATGCCCTCAATATATGTGGGCCACGGCAAATGCATTTTCAAAGCCAAATGGTTCTAGATCCAAAAAAGGTTGGAGAGCACTGTTATATACACTGTGTATACAACTCGTTGCTTTTACATCTAGAAGAGAATAGTACCGGGAGACTTTGCTTTGGAAATCGTTAAAAAAGGTGTATCCACATCCAGTTTTAGGATTTTGTAGTCAGACTTTTCATCGTAAAAATGAGCATATTCATGGGTAGTCTGAAGTAGTGATATCACTAGTCACTAGTGACTAGTTACGCCAGAGACGTTGTCGCCCGGAGTTGAAGTCGTCTAAACTCGAGGCTGGAGTCGTCCGAAGTTGGATTCAGAATCGCAGTCGCCTGGAATAGGATGTGGAGCCGACCCGTTCAATGGGCTTGATATCAGACACTTGTTTTGTTTTCCTCGTCCTTTGCTTTACTCTTACTATAGGGCGTCTTACGCATTGAAAAATTCGTACGACCTAGTGGTCTCTAAAGAAGGCTCTAAGCACAAACAAAATAACTATTTTTTCCAAACCCCAAACCCCTTTTAAGTGAGGGATTGATGTAGTTACTCCTTATGAGTAGGGTTACTACAACTGAAGTTTATGGTTAACTTCCTGACTTAACTTGGAGCGTATTTCCCTGTATCTGAGATTTAGTATCTGATAAGATTACTTCACAAAGACTTGCTCAAGTAACGCATTCCCTAAGGTAGTGTTGCAATCTTATCAGCTGCAGGTCCTATTGCCCCTTTCATCGCTAGGCCCTACAAGCTATGCCTCAGTTAAACAATAGCACGCGACCCATTCACCAAGCACCAACACGTGGTAAGAATGATGCGTAAACTCTACACCATCTCCAAGATGATCCAGTACGAGCACACGTGGATCGTTGAACCGAGCGCATTCGAAGCACACTGTCCGCGTTGTGAGGTGCTGACCGGTGCTACCAAATGGGAAATCAACTGCTGTACGGCCGGCGTGCAAAGTGCAGGCGATTATGCGTATTGTAGCAAGTGTGACGGTCCCTACGTGAAGCTCCTTTCCGACGAGAGTCAAGATGTGATTATTGCAGTGCATGAGGAAGGTATGGGCCGGAGAGTGTTCCTCGAAAGAGATACATACACGCTGGAGCCGGCTGATAAGCTTTCTCTGATGGTAAAAGGTTCGTGTAACGTTCTCCTATCAACTAACCGTACGCGACTTACGAGGCGAAGGAAAATTGTGAGCTTTTTTAGCGTTTATGACAACATTTCCATGAACGGCGATGCATAGCAATCGACAGCATTGTGAAGGACGTTTGTACCGGGCCTAATGTGTGACATTCCTCTTTTTGTGATAATTTCGTCTTTTCGATCGATTGCAATCGTGTTTTATGTTTGAAACAAAAAAAAAAAGATTTTATCAGGTGATCTTTTCATTCTTCATTTATTAATTATTGGCGTGTAAATTACAAACATCTTACAAATCGAAATATATTTATTGTATAAAATCCCTTATTCAAATGTAGTCGAATAACAGTCTTGGTTCGTTCTGTTATGTCTTGCTGTGTCTGTGTGTGTGTGTGTGTGTGTGTGTGTGTGTGTGTGTGTGTGTGTGTGTAAGAGTTTAGGTTTGTGTGTAAATCAGTGTAGATATTCATTGAGCAGCATATTATGGAATATTATTTGTGCACAACAACTCCGGAAAATCCCGTCGCTGTAAGCAATCCCTCAAGGGGACTTTGGAGCAATCAAACTTTTCGCTGTTAACCGTTGCACTCGACCAGGCATTATCAGAAGCGTTCGATTTTTGAAGGCAGATTATAAGAGCAGATAAATATGCCTTAACTAATCTTCGTAATTCGTTCTCTTTTAGCTCTGCAATCTTATAAATTGCTCCCTGCCTATCTAACCTGTACAGACTGTAAATTGACTATTGTAATTTCTATTTCATGCATACTACAGTTAAGGCGTCGTGCGAAAAGCGCTCTAAACTTGAAATCCTCCGTCGTATTGTATCTTCAAAGTGAAACGATCACACACGCCAATTGAAATAGGCCAACGTTGAGCTTCCGGGTTGCTGTATCAGTTTCTTCACTCATAAGATTAATGTCTTACACCTAAGAAATCGATTCGACACGACAAAACAGTGGAAAGAGCGCTTGAGAGAAGGCAATTACGTTGATTATGGGTTATGTCTTTAGTTTTTTTCCAATGATGTTGTTGCTGCTGTAGCATATCATTTTAGCGTATTTTGTTTGTTTGTTGTTGCTGTAGCTATCCATGCAAAGTATTGTCTCTATATACACAGTACGGATGATATGTGAGCAAGAGGGCGCTATTTGACCGGGCATCGGACTGTCCTTCGTTGAGATTAATGTTTGAGCTTGATACACGGGTGGCTTTGTTTGTGGATGCGCCTAGACCATCGGATCCTAGTCGAGCTTTTCGCTGTTCGGCATACATAGGAATAGTTTGGAGCAGAATCGATTGAACGATTGCGACTTTTGGGTCAGCCAGCGCCACGGTTTCCCGATCGTGACGTAGTACACGGGAATGCCCAGCAGTATGACGAGCGTACCGATGCCGACCTCCATCGGCGACTCAAACACCGAGAAGATGACCAAAAATCCAGCCGTCAGTAAGAACACGATCGGAACGATCAGGGACACCTGTATGTGACGACGAAAGGCGAGAGTTATGTTATCTTGGAAGTTTTGAACGCCATGTAGAAGATCTTCCCATTACCTTGATGGGTCGGTGTGCATCGGGAGCCTTCTGCCGCAACCGTAACAGACCGGCGACGGAAATGAAGATGAACAAGATCTCCACGTAGCTGACGTAGTTGATGATCGCAAACACATCGCGAATGAACAGCAGCAGAAGCGTAAGGGCACACTGAAATGGAGAAGAAGAAATGAATTCAAAAAACAGCCCTGTATAACCGCAGCACTCTGAGTTGGCTTACCAGGAACAGCAATGAAGGTATCGGCGTCAGACAGTTAATGTTGATCAGTGAAAGTGCCGCCGGCAGATGTCCGTTTCGGGCGCCCACAAAGAACAGTCGCGACGAGGCAAAGATTGCACCGTTCAGCGAGCCGAAGGTAGAGCACGCCACGAACAGTGGCATCGTCCAGGCCATGAAGCTGAGCATTTTCTCCGCAAATGTAACCTAAAAGTGGGATGGTTCATATCTTAAGTGCAATCTCTCGGTGGTGCCGCGCAAACTGCAGCAATCCTTACCGCAACGGCCTGCGAGGAAAGCATCTCGTCCGGCGGTAGCACTGCAAAGTAGGCGATGTTCGTGATGACATAGATGACAGTGACGACCGGCATGCTGATGCAGATGGCACGGGGTAAATTGCTGTAATGAGAAGAAGAGGGGGAAACAAAGCAGCACATGCAGTGTGACGCTTTGATAACAATCAGCAAGGCAATAAGGGAACATACCGGTAGGGATCTTTCAGCTCCTCCGTGACAAAGTTGAGATAATTCCAGCCCGAGTACGAAAACAGCCCGTTGTAGAAAGCGACCGCAATGAAGCCGGGCTGTATCTTGGAGTTGGCGAACGGGGCCTCGAGCAGCTCCGTGTTCCCACTCGTCAGATGCCACGCACCGGCACCGGTAATGACGAGCAGGGCCAACACCTTCATCCCCGTGAACGTCTCCGTCACCCGGGCGACCCATTTCACATTTCGACAGTTGATCGCGGTAAGAAGGCCTACAGACGGTGAAGAGGCGGCAAAAAGGGGGATTTAAATTTATAAAAAAGAAAACAGGATAATGATAGCGCGAGTTGTAACAGCACTTACAGGTTATAACGGCGGCTAGCAAGCGCACCGACTCGTACGGCGGTTCGCAGGTGGGCCACAGCGGCTGCAGCAGATATTGGGCGAACGTGATCGCGGTAATGGCATTACCGGCCGGGACGAGAATCAGCAGCGCCACCCAAAGGTACAGGAACGCTGGCAGCGGACCGAACGCTTCACCGATGTACGCGTAATCACCGCCCGACTTGGGAATCATGGTGCCTGGAAATATGTATGTTTGGCGAAAAAATAAAAGTTAAAGAATGGGAAGTTTTGTTCAGCAAACCGGTTTTAG
>KI921049.1:3767-20115 GCA_000473525.2 Anopheles melas | reverse complement strand
AGGCAGCATTGCTACTCATGAATCATTCCTTCAGAAAACTTCATTTTTCTCATCACTACTTCCGACACTTACAAGTATCAGGCAGCATTGCTACTTAGTAGACGGGCGGTGCAGTTCGAAATCGATTATGTATGACACTTTATAAGCCGTCAAATAGAGCATAAAAATATATCGATCTAGCATCATCTACGAAATAAATTTGCCGTCATTTGTTTTACTTCTTCATGGCATTCGAAAGAGTGTTGATACATTCTGAGTAAAACAAGAGTACCTTTAATGTAAGTAAACATTCTCGATTTCAGTTTGACGCGAAATGATTCACTATGTTACAGCAGCCCACCTGAGGGGCAAATACGATAAGAACAGTTGCACAGTGTTTGCTTTACGTCCTTGTGCATTTAAGAGTGTTTGGTTTCTTATCTTGTTCAAGTTACTCCCCCTCAATGAAGAGGCAAATGAGCGCTGATGAAAAATGACGACATCCCCGGAATGCACGTTAATCAGTGGCGTTCGTGGAACTGTCACCCGTTGGGTGTAAAATTAGAACTCCACACTCGGCAGATAGAAAGCAAAATCTCGGCAGCCTGCGGATCCGCAAAGTGAATGAACGCGAAAGTGTGGTGTGGTATGCTTAGTTTAAAATACCACCGCACGAGCATACGTATAGGCATCTCGGTATTCGGGTGAAAAACAAGACAAGTCGGTTCCGTAGCTGTCTGCTAGGAAGCTGTTTTTTGGTTTGGGCAGGTTCTGAAGGTCGTACACGTATGCATGATTCGAGTTTGCAGTTTTTGCTTTTCTTTCTGTCAGTCGCTCTGCAGAAAACATCTCAAGTTGCACAGCATAAAAGAGGAACGGAACAATAGCAACAAATGGCATTCCGGAGGGGAGGATGGCCGGTTGAACTGGTTTGTTCTGCTCGTTACTCGTATTGGTCGGCGAGCATAATAACGGTGGCGGGAAGACGCGTTAACGCGAGCGCCTTCTGTGGTTTGTTGCACTTACTGTAACACGAGCAGAGGGCCACCAGAAGGCTAAGGCGATGGTAATCGTTTCGCATGTTGGCTGTTTTGGAGCGGCGGGTTTTCGGGTGGAACGGAAGGAACGACTGGAACTGGGTGGGATACTGGGCAATGGAAATACACACACGCGCACGCACAGAACGGGACACTTAACGCGCGTTTCGAGGACGCAAACAGTGGCGAATATTGTTTCGCGTCGTCTCGTGTTTTCTAATGCTGGCTTGTTATTTGTTTTTCAAATTTTCACGCTTTTACGCAACGGCACGAGGTACAGAGAGAGGCAAACACACGTGTGCACACACAGTCACAGTCACATACACCCACCACACTCGAGATAGATTGCAAGACGGGAGACGAAGTTTATCAGCGGCGATGCGACCGGTCCCGTTCCACCTTTGCTTGCCACCTAGTCGATGCTGTCGAGTGAACTGAACGGCGAAATCGATCCGCCGCGCGCTAAAACATCACGGTGAATGCCGATGAACGTGAGCCGGGACGAGTGAGACTCGCCGTGCTTATAATCGTTCACCACCGAGTTGCTCACTGCACGCGCTTCAAGGGCTCACCGGTTCGCTCTCACTCTCACTCTCACTCTCACTCTCTCTCTCTCTCTCTCTTACTGGTTGAGTGCAGCTGACGCCGCATACGGTTGAGCGGTGGACAGGGATGCCCTTTTTTTCTGCCACACAATACACGCGCCTTACGCTGGTGTTGGGTGGCCAGTTTTGAGGCGTTAGAAAGTAAACACACACACCATTCACTTCGCGAGCCGTCGCGAACAGACTGACGGTGTTGGACTGTGGACGGACAGGGTTGCGGTTGCACTGATAAGAAGCACTGTTGCAATTGTACGATTGTGTGGCGTACGTGTGCGGCTGCAGCGACCGTGGTCTCGAGGGTGACTAATTTGACACTACACTACGCGCTCTTGGACCACCACCACCACCACCAACGCACGGGGCACGATGGTTTCGGTGCGTTGGCTGGAAAGCAAGCAGAACCCTGGCACCGAACGCACTATGTGCTCGCTGCATGACGATGGATGGTAAAAATGTTAGCGCAAGGAAAATATTAGATAACATGAGGTAAGATAAGCTCAGCTTTGTACACAGCGACTATTTATGATGTCATTTCGTATGTGAATTTTAGAGTGTAAAACTATACGTTGTAAAATAAGAAGAAAGTGTAAGTAAAACGTTTATTTAAAAGTCGTGTTGATATGGGTTTTTAAATAACTGGGACTATTTTCCAAATCATGTGATGCTTTTCATGCCATGTAATACAAGCTTGTATAATGATTTTTAAAGACATTATTTTGTATTACTAATACTAATTGTATTAAATGTATAAGTTATTTTATTTTATTAGTATGACCTTATTTTGGTTTCATGATTGCTCAAGATTTTATAACAATTTGCTAACTCTCATTATACTATATTTACAAAGTGTTACATATAACACTACCGATGCATCAGTAATTTAAACCGAATGGAATTAGATCATTCCAATGTAAATGCTTGCTTTTTGACTTAAATAAAAAGTTAAAAAAAAACTGTAGAAACAGATCATTGTATCTTCAGTTTTTGGTCCTAATATGAAGAACAAAGCAAACGCCTGATCGTTTCTTCTCAATAAATAAAAAAAGAAGAACAAAACTCTTTATACCCTCATTTTAACCCACACGCCGCATTGGTCCACTGTGTAAATAGCAAGTGGGGGGAGAGAAAAAAACAGCAAGCTAACGATCGATCCCGCATCACAAACAGCTTCAAAGTCGAATTTCGCCTGACTTCCGTCCATCTGACATCAGCTGTGTGCAGGGTGGCGTAGACGTAGTTTTATTTATGTATTTAAACCAAACTGCTCCTGTACTGTGAGCATCTCGCCGCACCATCTCACTCAAGCGTACCACAGCTGCCCATTGTTTTGGGGGGACGCCCGCAACCCTGACGCACGGTTACGCACTCTTGCTCGTCGACACCAGCACGACAAAACGGGACACGCTGTATTCGGAGCGGCCAAAAAGTTAGAGCGCGTTAGAGTGTGTTTCGGGGTGCCGCAATGTAGGGACGGTCAATATTTGGTGTGTGAGGTTTCACAGAGGAAGGGAGACTTGTTTGTAATGACTCTCTGAGAGAGGCGTTTGGTCGGCGGCAGGCAGCTTGCAGGTTTGCCGGCTTTCCTGTGTGTGAGTGGGTATTCAAATGAGTCTGGTAGGGTTTTTTTGCTATTTTGCTATGCTTTCATTAATGTTTAATATTAATGATGAGTTTATCAAGCCGTAGTTTCCATCTTTAGAAACGTGCTTAACTCTAGATATTACCACATCATGCCATTGTTGGTGACAAAATGAATAGATACTTGTAGCTAGTAATGCTTTCTTACGATGGTTATTTTCTTCACATTATTTATATTATTTTCCTATAGAATAAATACTTTTCCACATAAAACCAGTGGCGGATTAAGGGTATCTGGGGCCTTAGGCGGTAATACGAGTTGAGGCCCCCTGTCAATGGTGAATGGTGTTTTGGTGGTGGCCCCCGGTAGGGGGGGGGGGGGGTGGTTGCACTGGCACTGGGCCCATACGATCATCAGTCAGAGGCTGTTAGAGGGGGGGAGGGGGGTGGTGCAAATGACTCGCCAGCCTCGAGGCCCCAACGTCAATCCTTCCAGGGGCCCTTTTCGCTAGTACTTTGTCCATACGACGTACATGTAATATATACGGCATACTATAGACTAGCGATCCACGGGGCCCCTAAGTCGGCGCGGCCCCAGGCGACCACCTAGTCCGCCTACCGTTAGATCTGCCACTGTATAAAACCCATATTTTTGATTAAAATGAAACTATGGTATTATTTCTTTTTATGTCTCATGATCTTGACTATACCCATAGTGCTATTCAAAAGGGCGACAATTTTGAACTAAGACTGCCTTCCAGGGCAAAAGTTAATCGTGAAAGGAAGTATTAGCATGGCGAGAATAATAATCCCTGACACATTTGAGCTTATCCAGATAGAGTTCAAGCATGGTCAAGGTACTTCTATATCTTTGTAATTTAAAACCCGTCTAAAACGCCCATGCTGTGCTCGAACTTCCTGTATCATGCAATCTTGGTGCATGTACTAACTCTTATTCCCGCCGTTCAATCTGATTTATGAACAATAACGTCCGCCTGACAGGCTTCCAGCAGAAGGGATGGAAATACGATCATCACGACGTTGGAGAAGCTTTATTGATTTTCCACATACACACACAAAATGAATCGTCAAATGTCAAACGTGCTGTCCGCGCTTGCAAAAAGCAATCAAGACTTGGCCGTTTTTTGTGTTACCTTTCCATGGTCGATTAGCTCATTTTGCCACACAGACAAACACTCCGATGTGCATCGTCGTTACGCCAGCGGACAATGCAAAAGGTTTCGGCACCATCGGGCTTTCGAAATCGTAAACTCATCAACGTTAGTGCTCAATGCTCCGCTCAAGCAGTGGTAGTTGCTTGTCTTACACGTTGCTCGAGTTGTTCTTTTTTTTTATACGTGCAATCGAGGCTTTTTTAATGCTCTTCAGGTGGTTGAGCTGATGCTGCACGCATTCATTCGTGTACACGTATTGTTGTCTTCACCTCCCGAAGGCGTGAGAATGCTCCATATGATGGGTACGCGATTGAGAGCTTTGTGTTAAAATTAGAGTGTAGAAGTTGTAGTGGGAAGAATGACATTGGTTTTGAAAGGAGAAAATTAGTGGCAGGCAGCTAATTCACCGTTCATGCATTATTCCTAGCGGCGTGTGTAATACGCTTCTTCCACCAAAGCATGAAATGGCTTTGGCGAACAAGCAAATTTGGCAAACCTTTTCAAGAGCAAACACGCGCCACGCGTAAAACTAAAGTAGTGTAACATGCGAGAATACAATGTGAGCAATAGCAAAAGCTGTAAAACAATCCCATCCTATAACACAGACACTGACAACACGAGCTCACGAATACAGCCCTCCCATTTGTTCCCATTTTGCTAAGGTATGCCTAATTGCTAGTTCCGTTGACAATTACTACCGGTAGCGTGGCGGCAACCATACACACCAAAAGGCCACCATTATGTGCCAGAACTTATGTTCCACTTCGACCGAAAAGCCACACAGTGGGGGCGTCGTGTTCGAGATGCAAATGAGGCTGCCGAAAATACGCCATCACCGCGGCTTTCGGAAGCTTCTGGCAAAGTTTTCGGCTCAAGAAAACGGCTTCCCACGTGCACACTCTCATTTCAAAGTAGAAGCGGAATGGAACAAACGACATTTTTGTGTTACTTTTATCGATTTTGCGGGTACGTTGCGGCATTCCTGTCACACAGGGGAAGATTTTCCTTCACTTCACTTTGGATGGAATTGAGGACGGAAACGAAACCGCAAGAAGTTCGTGTGCCGTGACCCCCCGGGGAGTAGGGAAAAGGGCCTCCGTTGACCTTGATTTGTGCGAGCCGACGTAGTCGCAGCTTAACGATATGTCAATGTCAGACATTTCCCGCCAGCCGGGATAGTCGCCCTGGCTTCTCCCGTGGGCGGAATCTCCCAGGATTCTCCCAGCTGGTGGTGGTGGTGGTGGAGCTGTTGGAGTTGATTTAGTTTCGGTGAGTAATGGAAGTCATTACCAGTACGGGGAGATGCGGAATCCGAACTGTAATGATGTTTTTCTTGGCACAGATGTAGCAAATGCGTGTCATAAGTTTCGGAGCCTGTTCCACATCGTCTTCAAGGTCACTGGTACGGGTGAGTGAAATTCTATCGGAATTCAATTAGGAAGCGGCATGCTAAGCGGTAGCTAAGGTTTTTCTGTTCTTGAATTACTGTAATCAGGCTGAAGATTCAACCCGAGCCCTCGAGCGGGAGGGGTACGGGTCGTGAACGGTTAAAAAGGGCTCAAACGGGTGTTAATTGATGCAAATTAGCAGGCGGTATGAGTTGTGTCGCAAGATAAGGAAGCTCATTAATTACCCACCGAGTGCTCTCCGGGTCACATGCTCGCTGGTTGCGATGCAGCCAACGCGCTATAGCGTCGCGATAAGTGTGCATGTAAACAAACCGACATAATTATGAATGTGCGGTTAAGGCCTCTGTGGCGTGTAATTGAATAGGCATTTGATTTGAAAGTTGTTGGGTGACATGACATACAATTACGAAACATGTCTGAAAAATTTCGTTTTGTGAGGTGAAAGTTCGACACACACTGTGGAGATAGTAAATAACAGCTTCTTAGAGATGTGTCGTAGAGGCAATTTGGTATGTTTGGGTTATTAGCGAGGCATACAACGCGGAAAGGCGTAAGAGCGTTACAACATCTGCATGCATATTGCAAGCATTAAGAAGGTATTTCAAAAACGTTTTGAGATATCTTTTGTACGAAACTTGAATAACAGATAACTCCGATTATGGACAGAACTTCTGGCTTTTAATGTGATTGATATTTATCCATTTTTCTAGTAATTTGATTTCCATATTAAATGTGAAATATTATAATGTAAGTAAGTATTATGTGAATTAGATGTGAAGTATTCGAATGGACTAATTCAAGGACCTAAAATACTATGTAGATCATCTAATATCCAAAACAAAGTCATTAGATTTGTTGTTTTTCACGAATAAATCTTATTGATCTTTCCAATGACAATACTGATAAACTGCATTTAAGGCATTGAACTCTTTGCTTTGAATTTGTCGGAAGGTTATGGACCTATCAAAAGTTATCACCATAAACTCAAAGTACCGTTGATTTTTTTACTATTGCCTAGAATAGAAAACTATTAAAGATATTTCAAGTCAATCAAAATGTATAATTTACAAATTTCTGAGAAAAACAGGAGCCAAACTCTCAATTTGTTCATCATCACGACCAAGTTTGAGGAAGTTTTTGATTGAAACCATTAAATCTTGATTATATGTCTTAGATGCTCCTTTAAGTTAGGTTTTTTCATTCACCTTAATATGAGTACGAATGGAATTAGTCTTATCATTAAGGTTAACAAAACACATACATCGATCATTGGTTTTTCTATTTGTTAGCGTTTTAATTTATCATAAACATCCTCTATGGCATATCTAAAACTACTCATGGACCTCAAGCTCTTGCGTTTTTACAGATCCGGTTTGCTTGATTGATTAGTTAAACTTGACCATCTTCACTCGTGCCCCCGATAAATCTTCCAAAATCTTCACACTTCTCCTAGGACCTCAGGCATATGCATTGAGTTGAAGGTCTTCACGCCACTACAGCCAGTCCACACACTATTAGCGCATACAAACACATGCGACCAGAAATGACGAGAGCCTCATCATTCCATCAACGTTCCAAGTTCACGGTCTGATCTCACTCGAAGGTTGCGCACCTGCCGTCCGATCGGTCCGGCAATCACCGATCAATAATTCAAGCTAATTTCCACCGCTCAGCAAAGTAAAACCGAATGACAATTACATTCCACTGGAAGCTCGTGAAGTGCCTAATTACACCACACATTGTCACACACTGACACACTGGAAGGGGTGTTTGTCGAAGTAGTTTGATTTTTCTGGTGCGTACGCGTGTTTTTTCCCATACAAATTATCAGTGCAACGACACTATTTCCCGCTCGAAGCGGTGAACCACACGCGTCACACGCATCGCTCCAGAATTCAGGTTTTGTGCCCGTTACTTGCTTCCAACCGTCGTATAAACTCCCGATCCCGTCGCAGTGCAAAACGGTGCTGTTGCTGTTTTGTTGTGACGCGTATGTTTGCCTCTCCACGTGTAGAGCGTGCCGTGTGCTGTGCCCGATCGTGCAGAACCGCCGTGGCGACGAACCCGCCAGCCGAAATGCTACTGAGGTGATCTGCGAAAGCGCGAAATGGTGATGGTACTTCTTGAGCGGCGAGATTCGTGTGTTCCGTCAGCACCATGTTTCTGCGTGTGTTTGTGTTGAGAAAGAGGGAGAAAGAGAGAGAAGAAGATTTAAAGGTATGATGCGCTCCCTGTCAGCAGTGGATGAAGAGAGAAAAGGCGCAGCGCACAACATAATAAGATGCCCGGCAGAAAAGAGGTTTATCAGAGCATCGAAAACACGCACAACAAAAAACCAGTATGCAAATGAAAACAGGCCTAAGAACTGATGTTATAGCTTGTTTTTTAAAGGCACCTTCAAAATTTTCGCCTCCCAGAATTTGGCCTTGCCGACATAGATTTGGAACGGTTTTACAACGATTCAAAGTACAGGAGAAAGTGATCGTTTCCGATCGGCAGCCGTATGACCCGAATAACGCGTGCTCTTATCCACCTGGTTGATGACAAGATATCTTGGCCGTGGCGTTGTTGTTGACACGAAAAGCGAACTGCATGACGGAAGAGAACCGGCGCGAATGGGTCCATTTTTACGGCCAATTACCTTTTGGCGCACAGCCGCAAAGGCAAATGTGGGTTTGTCCGGTTTATGGTGCGGACGGTGGGACACGCGGAACGGAACGGATCGTTTTCTTTATGGCCTAAATCGATTGCCACGAGGTGCGGTTGTTGCTGGAGTCGCATTCTGGAACGTGGAGTGTCTGATGTCGTTGATCGGAGGGGAATGAGTTTTAGAAGGGGTCTTGATTGGCTCACTTGTGGATGCTGGAGGATTTAGCGATTCTGTTGGTAATAATATATTTTTGTAGTTGTAGGATTTCTTATATCCTTTTAAATTTATCGAAACCCTTTTAAAATTGGTTTTGAATATCTCAAAATCTGAAAATTCGTTCCGCATCCAACAAAGTTTAAATTTTCATGCAAAGTCGGCTCCATAGATACCCTTCATCACAAGATAATTATTTAAATGAGTGCTTTTAATGATCACTCCGTGCCGTAATTAGACCATTGTTAAAAGTTTTGATACAATAAAATCATTACATGAGCGCCCTCGCAACCCTGAGGTTGCGCTTAATTGATTGATACCTTCAACCAGCCAACGAACGTGCATTGTTCGCTTTACCGAACCCATCGCCCAGGCCCATCCCACGGATACGTTGGGCTGGCACCGGCACCGACATTCACCGCACGCTGTAATGAAGTTCCTTGCCGACAATGCAACTTCGCCTGAATGGCTGATTGCAAGTGCTAGCGCCGACTGGTATGGTGACTTTTAACTCAAACCTCAAGCCCAAAATGATGAGATCATCATCTCCGTCGGCAGCATCCTACCACGAGGTGAAGAATTGCAACTGCATTCCTAGGCACCGGCATCCGCCTGGCGCAGAATGCTAGGGAACGGTGGTACAAAGTCAAAAGCCCGAAATCATTCACCTAAAGCCCTTGGATCTTGTTTTACAGTCGTGCCTGAACGAACAATCGTGTCCCATCCCATGCTTGGCGTGATGCTGGGTCGTAATTAAAAGCAACTTCTGTCAGCAACGAATCGAAATGGATACAATTGTACCGTGTTGCAGCAGTGGTGTTCGCAGTTGTCGATGCATTGGACATTGGTAGATGTTTATTATCGGGGGCCCCGGTCGTGCGTTGTGTTTACAATCGATGATCGTGTCGGTACATGCTTTTCGTGGTTTTGATGCACGCTATCTGGATGCCCATCGACTGATGACTGATAGTTGGGTTGTCACGGTGTGGTGCGCCGATCCGGTGGGAAGTTTATGACACATTGGAAGTACTGGAAGATGAGTGGAAAAAAGGGCAGTCCTTTTCCAGGAGGTCCGCGATACGATCTGTTAGACGATGAGCGGTTTTTTTGTTTTCGCTGGAAACAAATGAAGTGCTCAGTCAAGACTACGTGATTGGGACTAGTATTGAGATAATGATGAAACTTAATAGAAATGTAGGAATGGAATGGAAATAGGCCCATTTGCAAAAGGAACGAAATGGGTAGGTTAATTGACTGGGATTGATTTTTTCCAGGGAATTTATTTGACAGAGCTACATTTTAATCAAAATATATTGATGATATTTGCAAGGATAAATAAAATAGTGTGTGTAATATTTTAAATTTATCTTGGATATTTCAAATCCATGGTTGAACTTGCTGTGCATCGTCTTCTCGAAACTACGATCGACTGAATTTACATTATCTTAATCCTAGTCCAATATTTTGAGCCTAGGTCCGGTCATTCCGAAATACTATGCTGTTTTGATCACTATAAGTCATTTGTTTTTTTTCGGTGCATGAAGTGACTTCAACTTTGTGGGTGACGTGGCATTCAACATGTTAAAGCTGTTAATTTTTGTTTTTTCGCAATTAAAATGAAGAGTGGATAAAAAGTGATAACGGTGGCGAATGTTAGAAATAGCATAAGTATAATGGCATTTTTGTGTTGCTGTGGGCATCGAATATGTAGGGAAATGCAAGATTACCTCAAATCACATAACGCAAGCGCAATATAATTACCAACACATTCCCATGACATGTTCAAAAACACATTCACAAACTGTATTGTAGCGTTTTGGGTACAGAAATCAAGCGAATAAATAGTGCAAGTGTTCTTTAGCAGTATTTTGTTTTCTACCTCCGACCTTATTTCAAGTACGTCTCAGTGTTGCTTGAGGTGAACATTATGACACACCGGCATTACGCCTAACCAGGACGTTAGGTGAGTTTGTGCAAATGCATTTGAATCTCCATTGCTCTTCAAATCGTTCAACCGCTTGTTTCAGGAACAATGAAGGCTCCATATGTCGGCAAAATATTGCCGAAACTCAGCGAATGGAGATGCTGTGTGGCCATGCGTTCCATCGCCATTGCTGGACGTGGTGGATTTCTGTCCCGATTGTCCTCGCAGGATGTAGCTTGATAGGGAAGAGATCGATCATCCCCATTTAACGAGCGTTACGAAGTACTCCCTGGTTCAGGGATGCTTGTTGATGAAAATAAATAAATGTTTATAGGTAGAAGCTTATTTTCCGAAGGTCGTGTTCTTCAAATGTTTTTAAATATTATTCACATACGTCGTTACACATTGAAGAAAATCGTATGGATGTTCTCAACCAAACCATTCCTGGGGCATAGTTTTGGATAGCATAAAATCCATTTCCTCATTAAGTGGAACGACATAGCTCAGATTTGACTTGTCGTTTGTCGACAAGCAAATAGATCATTTTATACATATTTTCTTAACAAAACAACAAAAACAAGGACCCCTTCACCGTGGCGAACGTTCTCGTAGAATGAATGAATAAATTGACTTTTCTTCGTTTCGTATCACCGTTCAGTTTCGCTATCACTCCACTATCTTCTCGAGCTCGGAAGAAAAGGTTTCCCCCGATGTTGAAAGCCATTGGTTTGAGAGAGGGACGGAGGAATGGGTCCATTTTTAATTAAGAGTCAAATTTCATTTATGCGCATCTTCATTTCCATGCTATCAAGATTTGTCAAAAGCGGCAGTTCGAGAATAAACGTTAGTGTGATTGTGTGTATACTTTGCGCTTTCCTTCCATTCTGCGCAAGCAACCGATTTGAGAATGTCCTTTTTGCTTCCCTAAGATATTGAGATGCTCTAGAAACTTACCCTTTTTTTTTGCTACGCAAAATTGTGTATACTGGTCGGCTATAGTTTTTGTGTGTTTGCATTTTGTCTTTCCGTTTTGTTTTGTGATCCTGTGTGACAAACCGTGCTCCGGTCTGTCTACTTTAAGGCCTGCAGAAGATGTACGAAGAATACATGAATAATTTAGGACATCGGACGTGGGTCAACGAGCGTAGCATTTTATGGAAAGCTTTTAATGCGCCCTATACATTCATCTAATCAATTCGAGGAATGAATATACAAGCGTCTCAAGGAGTTTACGTCGCTCCCTGCGAAGGATTGTCTCCACGGTTTCTCCCAACGTGAAGCAACCGAAGCTAACGATAATGTTTTTTTTTATCACATTTGTTCGCCTTAATTGCAGGTAAAGAAAGGAGCTGACCTCCCTAGATTGTGTGAGTGCGTTTGTGGTCCCAGTAGTAGACCACAGTAACTTAATTAAAGTAATTAATTGTTTGACTCTAAACCTTTGTCCGGTGAATCCGAAACATCGGCTGCTATTTTGCTGTATGTGAACACTCAGACGTCTACGGAGGAGCCCGCTGTGCTATGCTATCGATATTGGGACATTTGGATTGATCATCAGGACAGGAATTGTGTCGTCTTTCGGTTTTGTTCGTGATTTTCCTTTTGCCTTTTGCCGGAACGAACCCCCCTGGAAACCGTTGATTGTACTCCAATGCGGGGGGAAAATCCAATGCCCTTTACTGGTTTATGACAACACGATCCGGAACAGTCAGCTCATTTTAATGAATAGTGATTCATCAGCAAACCAGGGGGTTTTGCTGGTTCCGGGGAAGGGTACAATCCAAGTTCTTTGGAAGCAATGTATCCCACGGACCTGTAGGATGTGTGCCTAGTTTTGGATGGAATACTGTAGACGAGGGAGGAAATGGATTGCAATCGGAATTTAGTCGTAATTGACAGATTTATCAGCAGGAATCGTTTTGCCCGGTTGTGTGACAGGTTTGATTAAAATTGGACGGATTTTAATGAATGATTTTAATGAGATATACGATTCGTGTAGCTTAGGTATCGATGGCACAATCGTGTTTTGATGAAGGAGGAGTTTCTTTTAATATTGATGAATAAAAGTAATTCATTGATTAAAACAAGTTGCGTTCAAATTAATTAACCAATCGGCATATTCGCTTCAAATGGGAATTGAAATACAACCTGTCGCGCGATAGACTGCACTCGTTACCACGGATCCATTTATAATATACTATTCAATAATGGTTAAACGCCATACCGTTGAAAATGCGAAATAACCATGAAACCAACAGTTTCATCCAAATTAGTCGTAAATGATTTGATGTTGGCTCAAATTGTCATCCGAACTGAATGTAACAAGCCATCAAATTCAAAGAGATGGCATGTTTTGACCTTTAATTTTTGTATTTCTGTTATGCGTCGAAAAGGCACCGAACAGCAGCACCAGGAGTGCAATGGTCAAACGAAAGCATTATGCCATCTTCATCTGAAATGCTCTTCTCGGATAACAAAAAGAAACGGGGTGCCAAAAGGTCAAGAACAACTGCGGCGAAAAGGGCAAAACCCTTTGCGTAATGTTTGTAACACGCGTAAAGTGGAGAAAGAGGAAAAAAATTGGTCCAGTTTCTGCTTCCAACAATTTCCGCACCGAAATGTTTGATGCCTCTTGTTACACCATCGAGCTGCAGCTGTATCTACCTCAAACCCTGTCCCGTTTGCATGCTTCCGAAACAAGCTAATCGGGCTGTGTTCGGGTTTTCATCCTTCATCACGGCTCACCGTGCCCTGTAGAAAGAGTTAAGCTTAATCCTCTGCAGTAGTAGTACAAATAAACATTCCCATTAAGAGCGCAGCAGCAGTAGCTGTGCGGAAAAGCGGACAGGGGTAAAACTTGGGCAGCTCGTAAAATTTTCAGCAGTTTATCTCACCTGCTGGACCGGGGCCAAACGCTGGGTTGGGGTCGGGCAGAGATTATAAAACACAACTTTGGTATTGCCATTTGGGCTAGAGAAAGAGAGAGAGAGATAGATAAAGAGAGAGATAGAGAGAGATAGAGAGAGAGAGAGAGAGAGAGAGAGAGAGAGAAAGAGAATAAGCAAAAAAGAGAGAAGTACATGCAAGAGAGAGCACCCTGTTCTTATGGCAGACTATTTCGCGATGGAGCGGGATAGACATTTTACAGATAGAAAATGCTCGTCAGGAATGAATGGCTGTGATGTGATGGGGGTAATTTCCTTGGTAAAAGTTTTCCGCTCAAGCAGAAACAGCTGCAAAGCCGTTCTGAGGGTGGAGAGGCTGTTTGGCCAAACAAGCATTAGAAAATCGCTTAAACTCCCACAAACTCGATTCACTTGTCAGGAGTTTTTTTTTTAGCAGAAGGAGGAAAAGAATGTCTTACCTGTCTGTGTGTGAGATGAGACATGTGTGAGACAAGAAGATGGGTGTTACAATTTTATTTTTCTTCTTTTAGACTAAAGTTTGAAACATTCGTTGATCGTGCGTCCTTCGTCTGCTGTGGTGATGGTGTAACAACTCGATTGCCCGACCGTTGAGGAGCAATGTTGCTGCACGGAGCATGACGTCGATACGCATTTGCATAATCCGGATGCGAACAGGGTATGGTTTGCTTAGTTTAGAAACCTTGAAACTCAACTTAAACCCAGCAAACCAGCGGGAAACACTAATCCTGCTGCGACCTCCTCCCGGGTTGATTGAATGTTACGTGTTACAGTGATTACGCTCGGGCCGCTGTCGTCGAAAACATTCGGTCCCAGGGTTTTTTGGTTAATGTGTGTCACCTGAAGGACACTCGTCTTTCCCCGTTTCCCCCTAAAACAGGGCCGGAACGGACGCCGCAGTCCCGCTGTAATTTGCGACTCTAATTAAATAAAGTCAAACTGTAATGAACCACGCAAAAGCAGCTAAGCAGGCTAAGCAGCAGCAGCAGCAGCAGGTGATGCTTGGGCACCAACTGCACACACAAACGATGCCCGTCAAAAACCGTCAACTGTCACGAAACGTTGCTGCCTCTGCTCTGCCGGTGATGCTTCCCCACTGGCAATGGCGTCAGCACACGCACACGGACTGCCTGCTGCAGCAAGGGATTGCTTGCTGGCTTGGAAAAATAACACGCGACACCATGCTGCTGGGCGGGGGGAAAACTCCACCGGTCCGTTGGCTTCTGGCTGGGAGATGACCCGGTTTGGAGACTTTTATTTTTGTAGCAACGACTTTTCACGTGAGAGGTGTGTGGCTTGCGACTTTTTAAAGTCCCTGGAGCGACCTGAAGAGGGGAAACCCCGGGCAAACTCTCTCGTGACCTGTTCGATTTGCATGTCAACCCCGGAAATGTGACCGCATCGAGCGTCACGAGGCAGCGTGCTACTTGGCGAAGGTAATTAAAGACTTTGTGACCTGTGTGTGAGTGCTGTGTGTTTGGGAAAACGTCAAAAGTTTTCGTTTTCGGGTAAGGAAGGAAATGTGAGTTGAAAAAAAAACGAAAAAAAAACTACAAACTTGGAAAAACTACAAATGAGAAGAGAAATTAAAGAAAATTAGATCGAGAAAAAAGCCAAACAATTCACCCGTGCGCGTTTGAAGCTGCACAAGTTTGTGCCTTATAATGAAGATGTGCGGCAGGGAGAACTAAAAAAGACATGGGGAGGGTCCAAGGGATGTTGGAAAGGGAAGGTAAAAAGTTTATATTTTAATTTCTCTTCGTGGTTTTTTTTCTTATTTTTTTGTAAATGAGACAGCGCCATGGTTTTGCGACAGAGCGTAGTTTCAATTTAATAAAATAACTAGTTTCGGGAAAGTTTGCCCGCACGCCAATGCGGGGGGAAGGAGCACAGACTGACGGGACGCTATTATTTGCTGGAGTGAATGAGCTGCCGCAGCAGTTAACGCTTGTGTGTATGTGTGTTTGTCTCTAACGTCCTGATCTTTTCTTAGACAGATTGGGCAAAGAGTGGCATATTTTTGTGGAGTCAAGCGGTGTTTGGAGTGAGTTTTCTGGTTTTAATTTCTATTTTAGTTACATGCAGGGACATTTTGTTGAACATTTCTTATTGCAAATACTCCAATTTACTCTTGTAAGGTAAGCTTGTTGCTTAGAACTGGAAACTTTGAGGGTAAACAATCAGAAACTGATGTTTGAACTATTTACCGTTTAGGTAGGGTTGTCATGTCAATACAGGCGGTCCCCAAGATACACTAGTAATGAGGATCAAAAACGACTGCAAAGTACCGCGTGTCTCGAAATTCTGCGCAAGCCGTTGAAGCAAAAAGCACGTTGAAAATATCAGGAATCTTTGAGTAATTTTGGCTGAGATTTTAGTCAATAAATAAGTTAATTGGTATAATTTTGAAATGATTTTAATTTTTCACCTTTTAGAAATAATTATAAAATTCCACCAGTAGGCAATTAATATTGAATTTGACAATGAATCCAATTAGTACAATTTTCTCGAAGAGTTGTTGAATTAAGAAAACCGTGTATTTTCGAATCGATTAATATTGAATTTGACAATGAATCCAACTAGTACAATTTACTCAAAAAATTGTCACATTTTGAAAATCGTACCGTAGGTACCGCGTATCTCGCGGACTGTCTGTAGTTAGTTTGCTTACATCAATTTTGATAGATTATTCATGAACTACGTAACATAAAAAAGCAATAATATTTTACCTTTATTCCTCTAGTGCAAATGTTTTTACGCTTCAGAAACATTTTGATGAAGGGATTTTTTCCTCCTATACATTATGTTATGGATTGATGTTAGAATCAGTTTTAATTGCTCCATACTGTTGGAT
>AXCO02006743.1:0-15954 GCA_000473525.2 Anopheles melas | reverse complement strand
TCTCCCTCTCTCTATCTATCTATATCGTTCTCTTTGGCAGCCTTACTCCTCTGGCTACACTCGAAAAAAGCTTTATTCTCGTATAGAAACGAATAACTTATTAGAGCAATCGGCCCTTGCAGCCCTTTTCGCCACAGTTGCAGGTTAGATGCTTTCCGTTGACGGAACCCACGTCATAGTTGTAGTTCCACGTTAATTCCGTGCCGGCTGTAATGTTACGCTCCGCAAAGAACGCTACCCAGGGGAACCGCAGATCGTGCGTATCGACAAACACGTTCTGGACGAAGAGATTAGGATTGCAGGAGTGCTGTGGTGTGGAAGGAAGGGGCGGAGATGGAAGAGCATAGGGTAGCCAAAACATAAAATAAAAAGACAGTTAAATCGTTCGCATCGTAGGAAGTGAAGGCAGCGCCGTTTCTACTCACGTTAAAGTACCGGCCAAGGTTGCCCGATTTTTTCGCGTCCATCACATAGATATGCTCATTCTCGCCGTACAGCTTGCGGAACAGCGACTCATCGTTCGGTCCGCCGGACGCGTCCATCATGTCCATCTCGGGATTCGGTATCAGATTGACGCACTCTTGCTCTGTGAAAGTAACGCCAAAGGCAAAGTGAGTGCGTGTGTGTGTGTGTAGAAACAAAATACGCCTTTTGTGCAAAGCAATAATACTACTCGTAACACATTAAGCTTGTTTCGCTTACCATCATTTACGCCGTCGTTGGATGACTTTTTGTCAAACATGGCCGCATTCGGTCGCTCCGTAGTGCTGGCCTTTCGCAGCTGGGCCCGCGTCTTGACGACCGTTCCGCTCGGTTTGCTTTTCGTCGTGTACTCCTCGTCCGAGTCGTGCGTCGACGTGGATGGCCCATTCTCGATTGCATCCTCCGACGCGTCCGAATCGTTCGCATTGCCGGCCGGCGTCGAGTCCTCCCTGTCCGACTGGTACGCTTCCGCTTCGTAGTCCGCCTTGCTCTTTTCCACCGTTTCAATGAAATCCAGATCGGCGAAGTACTCGTCGCCCGACTTGTCGTCGCTCATGTCGCAAATGCGATTGCTCGTCTCCTCCGTCAGCAGATGGCCGGCGTAGATGCAGATGAAACTGCCCTTGGGCACATCGTTCAGGCAGCGGATGCCCCAGCCCTTGTTGTGCGTGTTGAACACCTGCAGCTTCGTCTGCAGCGAGTTCTGCACCACCCGGTTGAGACATTTGTCCTTCTTGCACTTGCACTGCACGTTGCACTCGTATATGCCGGTGGACAGATGGCTCATCAGCCGCTTGTAGTGGTAGCCCACCGTGTTGATGTCCTGGTTCTCCTTCAAGCCGTACTTGGCGCCGGCCAGCGTCAGCTGCCAGCACTGACATTTGCTCTTGTCCGTGCAGTCATCTTCGCAGTCGCACCCGCACAGGAACTCTTTGTCCAGGTTCAGGTTGACGCCTTCGGTGGGGATACGCTCGGTCGAGTACTCGCACGGCGGCGGCTGCTTGTTGTCGTAGTTGTTTACGCAGTGCACCGGCATCGGCTCGAGCCCGAACGACAGATCGGTGCATTCGAAGAAGACGTTTTCCGATTTGAACGTTGCCAGCGCTCGGATATCGGGATCGAAGTCAAAGTGCTCCACGTTCAGGGGGGAATCGGTCACCCGCAGATACTGGTGCAGCTCGGCCATATTGCGCAGCCGCCGGCCGCAGGGCGCTCGGTACAGCACGACGGACTTTTTCTGGCCCCGTGCGGACGTTTTGTGCCGCTCCCAGCCAGTGATCAGCGGCCGGGCCAGCAGGTTGTACGAGCGTAAGTTTTTGCCACCCTTGTACGGGCAGCTCGGGCCACAGTTGTGCGGTACAAACTTTCGCGGACCACGATAGTTTTTGGTCGTGTAGAGCAGCGTTCTACCGTTCGACTGGTCCTGGTCGCAATCGATGTAGATGGTGTTCCGGTTCAGCGACACGGGGACATTATTATTATTGTTGTTGTTGTTGTTGTTGTTAATGTTGTAGTGGTTGTTGAGCATCCGGTTTGCCGTACTCTTGCGAGCCGTCGCCCGGTTCGGCGTGTCCGGTACTTCCATTTTGGGCGCTGGTTGGTGATTGACCGTTGCCGCCTTCTTCTCCGGCGGCTGCTCACTGTCGTCGTCCTCCAGCGTAATGTACTCGATCGATGGTTCGTTGCGCTTTTGGAACTTGGAGAACTTGTTGTTCGGTGCGTGGCCCGTGTTCACCTCGCGGTACAGCGGTGCCAGCCGGCTCGAGCCACGGTAAATCCACTCCTTCCTCTCCATGCCCGAGAAGTAAAGGCGCACCAGACTGCTGTCGGTTTCGAGCACAGTGCCCTGGAACCATTTATCGTCGATCTCGACCATCATTCGCTGGCCCCGGTGCGCTTGCACCATCGGGCGGACCGATCCGCTCTTCAGCATGTAGTTTCTAATGAACTCACGCGAGTGGGGATGCACATCGTCCCAGACGTGTTTGGACTGATCGCACACCACGCGCACATCCGTGAACGGCGAGTACTGCGGGTGGCCCGAATCCAACACAATGAGGTACCGGTACTTGTTGTAGCTGCTTAACGATTCCAGCACTGTGCCCGCATAAAACGTACGGTTCATTCCGTCCTGGGTGGGGGAACTGGTTCGGGCGACTACGCGTGTACCAAGCAGCAGCTTCACATTGGGAGGCGTTGTATAGGCGAGATGCTTTGCCGTAATGACCGTAGGTTTTGGGTCGCCGGTTAGAAAACGCACCGTAAACATCTATCGGAGAAAGAATGAGATAAAGAGCGACTTGAAGGGATTGAAGCGACGAGACTGAACATCCCATAACTGATTATGGGTTTCAATACTTACATCCGATTTTACCTCCAGCACCTTACATTCAGTCCAGCTGGCGAGCACGGTTGTTCTTACACCAAAGTACTGGCAGCCCACCTGAACCGGTTCCCGGTGCAGCGTTTCCGTTTTGCTCAACATGCTCCGGAAGCGTTCGTGGGCAATTTGTTCACTCGTTGCATCGTCCTCGATTATGAGCTCCGGCTTATCAATCTTGGTCGTGCGAACGCTGTAGATATTGTTTTGAATGTCTTGAAATGCCGATTTTAACGTTTTCATTTGTGCTTCGATGCGGTCCGAAGTTGCTGTGGAAACAAGCGCACGTTAAATCTTTCATCTAAAGTTGCCATTTCCAAAACCCTTACCTTGATTTTGTTCAGCCTCATGCAGCAGTATCGAGTTTGACCATTTAATTTGGTCTAAGCACAACGAGCCATACAACTTGTAGATGACATCGTCCAGATCGGATTCGACCAACGAGACCGCTTCGGCTGGCAGGACTGGCTCTAGAGTAAACATTCATAAGACGTAAAACGGGATACATAATGAGCTATGAATGCTTACCATTTTTTCGCTCTATTACTGTATCCTCGTCTTCCTCATCGCTGCTATCCAACACCATAAGTATCTCCGACACGTCCGGCTGGTTGTCGTGCAAGAGCAAAGGTTGATGATTTACCAGCAATCCGGACAATGTCTATATGTGTTAAATATATTAAAAAAAACATATTCTTCATAAAAATCCCAATTGAACTTGTTGCCCCTTCAGGCACAACTTACCTCGTAGCGAGAAACGGCCTCTTCAAAGCAATCGTAACACAAGTGCTGCACTTGAATACTGTGAGGAACTTTGTACAGGCTCAGAGCAAACTCGGGAGCATCACAAAACTGTACATTTTTCTTTTTGCACGCCGTATTGCAACATTTCGGTGCGCACAGTTTTTTGCTCTTCCTCGTCTGATCAGCGTTGCCATTGGTTACGACGGGTTCCTGCTGCTTGTTCTGCTTGTCTGCTTGTTCGTTTGCAGTTTTATCATCAGCTTGCTTGTTATTTGCATCCGTCATGGCAACTGACTGCGATCCATCTGAGGCTGGGGGTGCTGGCGGTTCAGTTGGTTGACTATCTGAAACTAAAAGTGTATACGGTTTTAGGATTCAAACGTAGATATGGGCAAATTCTATGCTTTGGCATTACTTTTCTCTTCGTCCTCCTTTTGTACCACTTCCTTCATTTCTACATCTCCATCATTAATCGCATTTTCCGTTTCCAGGGGTGGTGCAGTGACATTAGATTCTGATTCTGGTTCTAGTGCTGTTTGTTCTTTTGTTGGTTCTGATCCTGGTTCTTTTGTTGTGTCTGATCCTGGTTCTTTTGTTGGGTCTGATCCTGGTTCTTTTTCTTTATCTGCTGGCGATTTAAGTTCTTTTTCTGCTTGTGATTCTGGTTCTTTTCCCGCTTGCGATTCTGGTTCTTTTTCCGCTTGCGATTCTGGATCTTTTTCCGCTTGCGATTCTGCAACTGGTTCAAGTTGTGACTTGAGTTCTGCAGTTGGCAAAGCTTCTTCCGGTGCTTTCTCGTCAGGAGTCCCCTGTTCGCTAGGCTCCTTCTCATCATCGTCAATGCATATTATTTCGGAATCTTGCGCATTTTCTACAACACTAGCATTATCAGGAGCTTTCGACGGGCTTGGCACATTTTCAGTGCTGGGAGATTCTGTGATAGTAACATAAAAAAAAACGTTTAGGAAGGGCAGGAAAACTCTAACAAGCAATAAAGTAAGGTTAAGAATAGTCATTCCGAGGAAGTGTTCTACAAACATTCTTACCTTTAGTTGATGGTTCCTTTTCGGGCTGTGATGCTGTAGTCGCTTCCGATTCAGCATTGGTTTCCATCTCCTCGTCCGATTCGAGGGAAATTATGGCGGTCGGACGGGTATCCTTGTCCATTTTTTCAGCTTAATCAATCGTGTGTTTAGAATGCTTCTTCGTTTGATCACAATTAGTTCACACAATTGAATGCATGCCAGAGCCACTTGACCGGGGTTAAACAAATATTCTAGCAATGTTTTCGAAACTCAATAACAGCGACTTTTGCAAAATGCACAATGCAAATGATGCTTTTTCAGCGTGTACCAAACAACAGTCCCAGCTATACAGGTCAGTTAACAGTGCTTTTCTCACCAACACACTGACATCTGCGTTTGACATTTGAGTGCAATACAAAGCAACTCGGTGTAAGCTATTAAGGTGTGTCTACACGTGAGAATTCTGTCGAACCGGTGTCGCAAATAGGTGTCGAAATAAAAACAAACACAATTTTAGAAGAAACAGTAGAATTTCAAACAATAGTTATGGAATAGTAAACGATGAAAATAATGCTTGCGACAAGAATATGAAAACAATTGTGATGCATCGATCCTTGGATACCACCGCCACGAAATCCCTGCTATAGTAACCCTGTATTTACAAATTCAACGAATCGCATTGTCTTCGATTGGTATGCTCTTCATACCAGGTGCGCATGGCTGGGCGGAGATTGTATTGATTTTTCGATGTCAAAAAGTTGTTCCTTTTTATCCTGCCAATATTTTAGAAATTGTTGTCTTCCCGTATCACTCGAACGCCTTGTTTCCTCCCTCCTCGTTACGGCACGAAACATCCCTTCTTTTAATTCCCCCCACCGGTTTTTTTCCCCGGTTACTAGGACTAGGACGTAGAAATAGTTGTTTCTGCTTTGGTTGGGAACTGGATGTCTTCTCGGAAATTGGCACAAAAATCAAGTTGTCATAGCTCGCGCGCTTGTTGATGGGTGTTGGCAAAGCATTAGCACTTGGCAGCAACACCCACATTGGTAACCCACTTTCCTAGGGCTAGTTATGAAACTGTACGGTTATTTGTTAAAGCGTGAGATTTACCAAATCATTTACGTCCAGGATGTGTAAGTAAGAATCGATACTGCCTGCCCCAACCAGCCCTTTCGCAGGCATGCCGGTACTAAGCGAACATTCTGCTTTGTTTTGTGTTGCGGTAAAG
The DNA here is from genome assembly GCA_000473525.2 of Anopheles melas. Taxonomy (NCBI): domain Eukaryota; kingdom Metazoa; phylum Arthropoda; class Insecta; order Diptera; family Culicidae; genus Anopheles; species Anopheles melas. The sequence continues at coordinate 10,094 of AXCO02006743.1, read as the reverse complement.
GTTTTCTCAGTATGAAGATTTTCTGGCAGCCGTTACGAAGGCGTTCGATCCGAAGGTGCTATTTCTATCCGTCATACCGGTCGTAGCTGGTCTCAGCACGACGCTCTATTCGAAACTGCTGCTCAGTGTATTGCTGACGGAGTACGCCAACACGATCGTCAAGTGGTACGGCACATTCGTGGCTTCCTGTGGTTCTTTTGCTGCAGAGTTTCACATGTTTCTTGTCTTTGCAGGATACTCGCCGAAGATCGTCCCTTCTGGTGGCTGAACGAGACGAAGGAGTTTTCCTCCCTGAACCGTCCAAAGATTTATCAGAATGAGCTTACTTGCGAACCAAGCCCGGGTAATCCGTCCGGTCATTTGATGACCTCCACGACCTACCTATTTGTGATATTCTCAGTTCTAGAGGAATATTTAGCGTAAGTTTAGTCGGGAATGAAACTCTCCAAGACGGGAAGAGTTAACTCAGCCTCATTACAGGAAGTACGGAAGGTTCGCCAGAGTGTCGCTGCGCTTCGTCTACTACAGCACGCTGTTTTTCATATCGATTTCCCGCATGTACTTCGGATGCCATTTCCTTCATCAGTGCATCTTCGGTATCCTGCTGGGAATCCTTATGAGCAAGGTGTGTCTGTCCCATCGGCTTGAAAAATACATTGCGAAGCAGTCGGGCAAGCGGAGAGTGGGATTTGTAGTGCTGATATGCCTGGCGATGCTTTCCCTATACTGGGCCCAAAAGCTGTTGGGCATCGATCCGCAGTGGGCGGTGAAGATGGTAAGTAGAAGACCTTTTTTTTCAAAGATAGTTCACTAACACCAACTAACCCTCGGTTTAAATACACTCACCAGGCTTTCAAGTGGTGTGAGGATCCGTTCTACTTGAAGCCAACCACTACACTAGTGTTTAGCGCAATTCGCCTTACTGGGTCACTACTGGCACTGGCGGTGGTAGGACCTATTCAAAAGTAAGTCGAAGCCAGCAAACATATACAAAAAAAACAGTAACTCTACTAACATACCCATTGGTCTCGGTGTATTTCTTTCTTTTCCCCAGAGCTAAACCGCTCAACGTAAAACTAAGTATTCCTATGGTAATGGCAATGATGGCGTTCGAATGGATAGCATTGGACTTTACGCCGCGCAACTTCGGTGTGGTTGTGTACTTTTTATACAGCTTCCTGCTTTACTTCCTATTCACGTATGCCTATCTGCGCTGGGTACCGGCACTAGCGGCCGGCCAAGATATCCGTGCGTCGCGCAACGAGAGAACCAAATCTAAATCGAACTAACAGCACCAGCATAAACAGTCGTTAATAAGTAAGCTTTTAAGCGCAACACTGCCAGGGAAAACGCTTTTCCCGGCGGCATGCACTATGCATTTTTTGTCATTCCATCACATATCAATTAACAACCGTAGCAAAGTAGAGGATAAAACGCGCTCAAACAGATTACCGACAAAGGTAGCACCACCAGCAATCAACAACAACTACTAGTGAATCTACAATTGCCTCGCACAACTACATTCACCTACAACATAAAACGCCTGCTCGTGTTGGTCTCTAAATTCTAAAACTACTGTTTATTATGGTATTTTTTTCCATAAAATATTCAAAAAATGCTGCTTGTTAAAATCGCCCATGACTACGATCGATATCGATATATTAGATAGTCCGAAATATTCTTAAATAGAGATAGAGTAAAGTATGAATTCTTGAGAGACAGAACAAAGCGAGAAGGATTTCGTTGTCGAGTGAAACCCAAGAAGCCAACCAATTCCAAGCTTAAAAAAACATCATCTGTGAAATCTTACCTTTCGGTGATCTGGTACCAGTTTGTTGAAAACCACTTCCGCGTTGCATTCGTACCGCCAGGTTCGGTTCGTGTTATGTGTGCAGTGTTACGCACGGACAGAACCTTGAACATGACATGGTTGCAACGCAAGTTTAAGCCACGCTAAAAGTTGTCCAGAGAGCGTGCTTACCTTTCGTCTCTTGGTAGGGCTGGATCAAACGTTTCGCGATATCTTTTTCTTCTGTTACCGTCGCACGCAAGGGAAGTGTTAGATAGTACCCCATTCTTAAAGTTACCTCATACGATACACGGGTGTAGTCGGTTAGAATAGCCTGCCCCCGTACTGCGGAACAGAACATGACATCGTGCCGAGGGCGTAAGACGTGTGGCCTGCTTTTTGAAATTATGTATTGCCGCCGGTCCGTTGGCCTGCACAGGTGCTCTGTTGGCCCATGGCTTTCCAGCGCGACCATTTCCGACCACTTATGCTAGGTGCAGGTGGAGTAATGAGTGTGGACGGGATCTGTTGCTCTTGCCAGCACTTTGCGAATCGTTGAACTGGTTCGCAAGATTTAACATGACGAACGGAAGGTAAGGTAAGCGAACACACGCTGCTCGGGCACATTGGTCCCTGGAGAACCGGTCTCAGGCGGTGCAGTGACGTTCCCCAGAAACGATCGCTATGGGCGCGCGCGCGAGCTTGTAATCTGACCACTGCAATGCACTGACCGCAACAGAGGAGCAGTTACCGTGCGGCCATAAATAAAATCAATGCCAATGTCTTTCCCCATTCGGATCCGCACGTTCGTGACGTTTGTGTGGGTGCTGTTTGATTCCCTTTTTTTTCGCCTCGTAAAACAAAGAATTAAAGTTGAACAAGCGCAAACGAGAGGAAAACTCGGTCCAAAGTACAGCGGCTGCCGTTGTGGATAGTTTTTTTTTAATAGAAATTAATTTACGTTTTCACTCTGGCTGCACCGTTGCACGTTTGCGACATTGCTCCACCCTGGTGGCAGTGCTGGGGCGAGGCCATCAGGAAATCGGAAGAAAGCCATAAATACCGGCGACAGCGACCTGTAACGACAAGCAACGTAGAAGTTTCTAATAAAGTGCTTGAGCTGTTAATTACAGGCTATAACGACAAATCTAATCAGCACGGTGGATTGTACCTTTCAACTCTTGGTTCTTGGTGCATACTGGTTCAGTTCGGGCCTCCGTGTTGCCTTTCTGAACTGGATGTTGTTCTTGGCTTGGATTTTGCTGTCGGATGTTTGGACATTGAACGCAGACGGTGCGAGCGTTTCCGTTGCTACCGTTACAGTATCGCGCCATAATGTGGATTATCTCGATGGGCTTTCAAGCTGTTGGATATCCACAGAAGGTTGTATAGTTTTATATCTCAATTATAGATACCACCGTTCGAATTATCTGTCCAGTGATGGTTTACGACGAGGGCTATAAAACTGTTCGTATGTCACCTCGCAACAGTTGCGAAATCACAATTCGTTCGATACGTAGCTAACAAATGCACTGAAAATGGTGAACCGGTTATGAAAACGGTCGTAACCGACTATTTTGTTTGTATGCCGTTCAGTTCGTTTCTGGCAATCAGGTGTGTTTTGATGATTCAAAAATGTCCTTCCGCTCCATCGTATTACTAATGTTACAAAATTAGTCAAACGAGTAAATCAAATTACTCAATGCATTATCAAGTTACAAGATCGAATCTGCAAATTATCTGATAGTGTGTGTGTGTGTGTCCCTCGTATACTATGGTCCCTTTGATCGATATAGAACCCGCACACTTGTTGACAGGGCAGCAATGGGGCAGATTGATCGTGTCGTACGATTAAACTTCCCACAGCATGCTTTGATAGTGTTGGACGTAATCTGTCAACCGTTTGTCAGCGGTGACGCGGGCTGCACTACATACGGAGACGTGATTGTATCGGGCTTGTGGTCCGTGCTTGTTGCAAGGTTTTTCGGTGGCGATAATCTAAGAACACATTTCACTCAACGTGCCCGCACACCAGTGTTTGATTCAATTTCACGCTTGAAGCGTCGCTAAACCTGCAACAGCCACCATCAGACCCAGGGGGTTGAGGTAAGATACCGGGTCGGCAATACTATTTCTTCGTTCCGTTGCCATTTCAACAAATTAGTAAGCCCCGGCTCCGCCAGGCACCACACACCTACACACCTTGCTGAACGGTTCGAGGTGTCTGTGTGTTTGTCAAACATTACAACTTATTTATAACGCTCATTATGTCACTTAGGTGGAGTGAAATATTTGACCCGCCTTGAATGATTGCGCTAATCGGTAAATATTTATGGTTCTTTACAAAACGGTGCCCACTGCACCCCAGTTGCTTCATTCCGGAACACCGTTAAAGCCGTTGAGCTGGGCATTTAAATCCGCAACGCAACGGTGTTGCTTTGTGCAGGAGAATGCGACGGGTCCGTTTGATTGGCGAAGGAAGTAGATGGAGGGAAAAGGGAGCGAAAAAAGGTAGCGCCTGCGTTTGAAATTGTTCCAATAATAACGGCTCTTTTTATCCCCTGCCTAAGACAGTGAGGCACGAGGGCTCGCGCATAGCTGGTAGGGCTCGAGCGCGTGATTGAATGTACGGCAGCGGTATGCAAATCCTGGCTGCCGTGCATTATCATATTAGTGGTTGTATAATGCGAAACCCTAATTGATATTTGAGCACAAGTAGAGCCCCCTATCTGTCCCGGCTGATGAAAGGGAGAGTGCTTTAAGATGGCGTCAGTAGCTAGAACGATATAACTATAAATTTAGAAAAAAAAAGAGGGAATGATCGGGTGAAGGGGTTTTGTAGTATGAAATGGTATGTTTAGTCTTTTTTGTAAAGAACGCAAGAAAGAACAGGAAAGAAAGGAGCTTTATAGTTGCAAGATTGATGGAATTCTTACATAACTATTTACCTTTGCTGCGTCAACTCGCTGGGATCAATTAATCTTCCCTTTTTTTGTCCCAATTAATGAGCTGCTTTGCGACTTGTTTACGAGCTTGAGTTTGTACAATGGGCTCACATCACATAAATTCTGCTCCATATTTACCACCACCAGTACAAAGAAATGTTGCATGCTGCTTAGAGGTGACAATAATCGTTATCCATTAACGATTCCCATTTAACTAAGCGTCGGGTATTACCCTGGGTACTCTACAGGTTCCCCGTGTCGCACAATTAGAAATCATTTATCATTGCATCATTGCAACTATGCGCAGAAACATGATTTCTGCATCAGGATATGATAGGCCTCCCTCCCTCACCTCGCTTCAAGCTGGCCCTTTTTCCTTGTAGGTGACGTAATAGCGGCAGTATGCACCGCGCCGGGGCTATGACGCAGAAAAAGAAGGCTTTAGCACCACCGCCAGGCTTTGTGGAGAAATGTTTTTCAGTTCAACTCCCTCCCTCCAGGGCAATATCTCACTCCACGCTGCGGGGGTGTCCGGTGTGTTTGCTCGACACTGCAAGCCGGCGTTTAAATGTCACACAGGAATCTAAATAAAGCTTAGGCCCCGATTGGCCCCCGCGATGTGGAGCGTTTGATAAAGGCTAGGGCGAATAAATTGAGGTCGAACCAATTCGTTAAATAATTAAAATGTCACAAAGCCAGCGTTTCGACCTGTAATGGCGTCGTTAACAACTCCCGAGCAAGAACTGCACCTTTGGCGCATTGTTGCCGGGAATGGAACTCTTTTGATGCCAACGGAACAATTGGCGCTGGTAACGCTGCAAGGATTTAGTATTGTTGAACGCTACAGAGAAGAAGGACGGAGGAGAATTATTTTCCTTGCACATTGAAGCGTTTATCTTTCCAGAATGAATAACGAAGAGTTGGCGCTCAGCAATGAGTCCGGATTTCAAGGAGATTGGAAAACCATCTACCACCGGGACGCGCTGCTCTGGGCATCGCACGAATACGACACCGACTCCATCATGAAGCCGCTGGCGCAGATGGTCATTTGTCTCGCAAACCAATTCAATCTCTCACCAACGATAGAGTTCACCACGATCGATACGTTGGAGCTGCTGCTGGTACGCGCCTTCCAGAGCTGGATGCAATCGCCCGTCACTTTCCCGGACACGGTCGAGCAGCAGAAAGACGCCTTTCTGCGGCAACTTCCGATGTACGTGGTGGCAGTGTTTGACATCGCCGCCAAGTACAGCAACCTCGGATCAAAGCTGGACCTGGCGGCTATGAAGCGAGCAGCCAAGGTGAGCGTTGCCATCGATACGAACATGCTTACGGTGGAGTTCGAAGTTATAAAGATTTTGGACAGCGAGGTACGTGTAGGCAGCGACCGATCGATCGATCGATCGATCGAAGCGGAAGGGCTTGTCACATCCGCGCGCAAATCTAGGTAGAAGGTCACCAAGAGTGGGTAAGGTACACTTTTCCTTCTTCGTTGAACCGTTGCAGCTACGATCGTCACTGTTGCTGGGTGCATTCGAACGGTTCTCCAAGCAGTACCTGCTGCCCCTAAACATTGAAAGCAAGGAAACGATTGCGAGTATTGGAGTTAGACTGCTTCGGGTGGCCGTCGCTGAAAGATCGCTCATCTATGACAGGTTTTCAATACAGAGCACCGAGAGATCTTTCCGGCGTGTGTGTTTGATTCGTCTGTTTTCTCGCCCTTTTCAGCCTGAAGACATCCATGAAGGATATGGAGTGCTTTCGCCGCTTCAAGTCCAACAAACTGATACTGGCGGGCGCTATCATCCTCACCGTGCTGTACCTAATACCAGCGGCGCGGCATAGCAGCGTGCTGCTCAACCGAGTCGCCGTACCGCTCGCTGACGACTGCTGCGTACAGTCCACGAATCTGATCTACCTGCGCGATGCAATATTGCGTGTCATTGGTGGCCACTGAGCAACACCATCGAGCAAAGAGCCATTCGCCCGGGAAGCCTTTTTCTCCGGAGTCGTTGGCCGCCGTACCGATCGTGCCGCCGGCGCAGTTGGTTCGCATTCGATGTAAATTAAATCAGATCAGACGATGTGAATATTCATAACATATTTGTGGCGTTGTGTTTGTTCGACTTTCCTGCAACAGCTGGCTCGCATTGCGGAGATCGTGCGAGCGATGTAGAGAGGCCCTTTTGTGACAGGTGGTGCATTGGAGTGATGGCTAAATCTAGACGGATCTCCAACGTCAAAAACGATTGAATTGTCCGGTGTGGGAGAGCTCGTGTGTTCGACCTTACGATGTTTTTTCGTTCTATCCTCAAGCGCATTTGACACCAGAATCGATAGTCTCGTTGTGTTTGCCCGTGCTCTCATTGCAGTGCTCTGGCAGGTGTGCATTTCCGCATTTTTGACACCTACCAGAGGGGAGGCTAGATAGAAATAAGGTGGTAATTACGGGGCGCTTGGTAATGATATCCGAGAGCGCATAATTTACAGCAAGCTTGGCAAGCTAAGAGCAATTTTACATACATTAAATTGAAAGTTTTTTACGTTGCGGGCACTTCGTGACTCATTTGGAACCACGGGAGAAGTAAATATAGCATCTCATTAGAGTGATCTATTTGGATTAATTAGCTCTTAATACACCCACTTGGGTTATGGAGCGTGATAAATGACTGTGTTCTAAATTTGGACACTTCGCGCTGGTGATCTAAGAGTCTTTCAGGAAGAACCATTACGCCAGACGAAATTGCGCATTATTTGTTTACACACCTTCGACCGCAGAATTCTTGTTCCGAGTAACTTGTCGAACCACAACTTACCTCAAAAGCAACCTGCCGTCCGGTAAGCCCTGGCTGGCCGTTTAACGAAACACGGCCGCAACCACAAAGCGATCCAGCGCATGCGATCAGTTTGGAATTCAATTTGTAAAATTTGTTTCACGATAGCCACCGCCATCACCACCACCATCACCTGAGCCCGGCGGCGAACCGTTGGACCGTGCTGGTTGTGTGCGATCAATCATCTATCGAATTCATTCGCGTCAAAGACAATTGCAGTAATTTTCCTGACTTTGCACGGCAAGGTAGCTGGGGTTGGGCAAGACACTCATAGGGATTGACTTTGTGTGAGGTCCCTTGTCCCTCGCAAATGCAGGCTCCGGGAAGTTCCGTTGGCCGTGGCTTACTTTCGGTTTTCGCGTTAACACCCCCACAAAGGTGGCAATCCGCAAAAGTCAGCTGGTATCCCGAGGGCCGTCCGTCAAATCCGCGGATAGAATTCGCGTGCGTTTGTTTGGTCGTGTTTGTGTTGAGCTAATCGCGACACCCGGCATCAGCTGGGCGCAGAAATTCGTTGCCACCCGGCCGTAAGGCATATGCAACACATCACATTCCGCCAGGTTGCGCCTCACGACGGATGGGCGAAAGTGAGCGGCCGATGAAGTTATTACAGCGGCCGTGGCCGGGAAACGGGCGCGTGGTGGTGTGGGTGGGCCTGACTAGTGGGAAAGGGGAGGGGAACCGGGAGGAAAGGAAATATCATTGAGCGATTATTGCCGCTCACGACTGAAGCATTGGCTGGGGGGGACGGGTAGTGTTTAACCGTCCTCCACCTAGCCCTCCCTTCCTCCCATTCCGATACACCGATAATGATTATTAATAGGCGTGCGGGCAATGTAACGGATATTGGTAACGTTCTAATTCTAAATTTTGCGTGATTATTACTCCATCGATGTTGACGCGTTTGGTTGTGGGCAGAGCGGCAGCAAATTACCTCACACGGGTGTAGTTTACATCAATATGTAGCAGAGATTTTTATTCCGTGACAATATCTTGGCTTAACTAATTGCCAAGCATGTGCTTTATTGATCACGTTTACGGTTGATGTAAAACAAATGTTTACGCTCGATCGGTTTGAACAAAGAGAAGTGCGATCAAGATCGCGCTAATTAATTCGCTAGTTGGAAAATACGTTTTTCCCGACGTGCATGCAATGCAGTTAGATTGGTTCCAAGTTGATTGAATTCCTCTATGGAATTTGATTGAAAATTCCAATTGGGAATCGCGGTGAAATCGATGCGTTGATTGGCATTTCTTACACCATAAGTTGTATGTTCCTTTTGACATTCTTTCACAGATCTTTCATAGACTTTGACCATGTTTGTACAAATATTGTCCTATGTTCTTCTGCAACGTTTAAACGTTGCATCAGCACTTTGCACCCACTAGGCAGGTTCTTGGTGGCTCCATCGAGGTCCATTATGAGAAGGCGTGGGTCACGGGAAGGTCACAATAATTCCCATTCCCTTTTTGTTTTTTGCCTCGCGTTACCATCGTCCTACCCCGAGCCCAACAAGAACCAATGACCCACCACAAGCTTGTTCGTTCGATTTTGCTTCCCTATCGGCGTGGAACGATCAATGCAGTAAGGCACACGGCGCAACCAGAACCGCAATGGCGCAACGGTGAAGGAGCCGACAAACACCCAGCCACATAACAGTGCACTTGCTGCGCACGGGAAATTGCTTCACATTCTTGGCAGCTTTGGTCGGGATTTTGTTTTTTTTTTCGTGGTTTGCTCTCTTTCTCTTTCCCTAGCCAATGCCTGATGGGAGTTTCCTGGCGAGCGATCGAGCGCGATCCAAATCTATCGTGCGCTAATGTTCGCAGATTGCGAAGACACTCTCCATGCGCAGAAAATCCAGTAGCAACAGCGACCTACCGATCAGCTCTGCTTCACCACGCGATCCAAACACACAAACGCACACGGTTGATCGAGGGCACCAACCACCCAATGCTAGCCTTATTTAAACGAAAGCACCCCTGAACGATCGTTTTGTTGTTGTTGTTGTTGTTGTTGTGCATTGGCTGCGCACTACTTCGCTTTGTCCACTTTGGATGACAATGACGTTTTTGCACGGTTCCACGGGTAAGTCTGGTAGCCAGTGGCCTGTGCTACTAGTAGTACACCGGAGCAAAGGCACATTAACGCAGCCCATTAGCGTGGCACGAGCGTGTGGGGCTGCACCATACTAAGTGTACACTTTGTAATCGGCCGATTGCCGGATCCGAACGCGCGCTCGCTCAGCTTCCTTCTTGGCCGCATCGTTCCGCTCGAAGCGATTGTTTCCATTTCCATTTGTGGCGCCCGAACCGGCTCTCCTGCCGGGTTGGCCGAAGCGAGACAGATACACAGACAGGCAAGCAAAAACGTGCTCTTCTGGCACGGTGCGAGTGGCTGTGGCCTGCAATATCCCCAAGGTCCGATGGGTCGATGGGTTCGATCCGGTGTGTGCCGTGGCGTTTTATCAGTAGGCGCAGATCTTGCTGACCCCGTCACAAATTCCAACCGCTGAGCGGGCGCGC
>KI921048.1:7755-19816 GCA_000473525.2 Anopheles melas | reverse complement strand
CGTTTCCGTTCTATGTTATGTGAACACGGCAAGATGAAAATAACAAACGGTCATTGTTGTGGTCAATCAGGCGGAAATTTGTGTGTGCGGCGGGGCACGGACCGAATGAATGGGTGTGTTTTGGTGGTGGAGAAATGGGTTGGTGGTTTTTTGATTGTGAAATTAGATAACTTCCCCTTTTTTATCGTCTCTCCCTTAACTATGAGAGAAAAAAAGTATGCTCCATGTGGTGTGTAGCGTAGTGTGCGTTGGACGAGAATGCCCATAAATCATGGCCAACGTTATGTGTGCGAACACGCTTCTGTTGAATGCCTGCCACAGCCTCTTTAGAATCTTCCCCATCAAAGGGGTTTATTGTACTGTGGAGCGAAGGGTGGTCCGATTTCTTGAAAATGAATCAAATCAAAGACAGCACATAGTCCGTCCACAGTGCAAAAAAGTATCAGCTTGTGTACGGCTGTTTACAAAAATCCCTAGTGTAAATTTAATAAAGTGTAAAAACTCTCGCTAAAACCCAACGCCCGTCAAGCGCTTATCCAATTGTTGCCCCCTTTTTTGTGATTGCCCATGTGTTGGTGATGGAATTGGTACGTACGGAAAGAGGGTTGGTGGCCAAAGGGGAAACGCAGCCAGGATGCTGGCGGCCTCGCTGCCTGAATGCTCTCGCGGAACGTCTTTCTTCGGGATGATGAGGAGTGAACAACAATATCTACTTCTCTCTATCTCTTTTTCTCTCACTTTGAAATCACCCCGCGGTCAGCATGCACCGATCATGCGCAGATCGTAGAAACCGTTGGGTGGGAAACCGTTTTCTCGTCCCACAACGTGTCCCATGCATACATGACAGTATGGCCGTGTCTTTTCTTTTTGCTTCCCTCCGGATACGTCACCTCTTCCCCCTGCGGCAGCCACTCGGCAGATGGACAGTAGTGTAGTGGACACGCGAAACTAATTAAAAAAGTGTATTCTGGCACAATTATTACGACGCAGAAACAAATGAAACGTGCTTAGGGTAAGCGTTCGCTTCTCATTAAACTACCACACAGTGGCGATGCGAGCGATTGAAAAAGTTCAAAATTCATATAAAAATCACGCCTCAGTTTTGGATGAGGCGACCTACAGTATGAACGCGGTGAACTGTAAACAAAAACATGTGTGGCAAATTTTTTCTTTGCTTTCCCAAAACGGAACTGCTTGTTTGTGCAAATTTCAAAGGAAAAATAGAGTTTGTGCGTGTGTGTGTGTTTGTGAAGTTGAGCAAATAAACTGATAAATACATTCTGTGCATTCGGCTATCTTAAGTTGCAGTTTCATCCAATTCGTCCACCCTCGTGGTCGCACAAACGCTAATGGATTAACGGTTCCCTCTTCGGATGTGTTCAGTCGCGTTAATATTCCCCACAAGTGCGTCGTAATTTGCATTCTGCTCTCGTCGTCGAGTCGTGTCCACAAAGATAAAGAAACCTATCTGCAACAATCGTGTCAGTGCGTCTGTATTGCTTATCTTTGGCCGAAGAAAGTGCTTGCTAAGATTGCAGATAAAGTGCCAATCGCCTGCAACTTCACAACCTGCTGGTGGTAACGGACGGTGCGGTCTGATCAGATCACGGTCTCGTTCTCGAGCATGCCATGAGCGCGTAGCTAAAACGGGGTTCTGCCAAACAACGGTCGCTAACACACACACACACGCGTGCGGCGTGTTTATTGATGAGTCATCGATGGTTGATGGTGAGCCGTTTAGAGCGCGGCGAGATGCGTATTTGCTCTTGCAGTAAATCCTATTCCCAAAGGCGAATCCCGAAACCCGGTGCTGTACCCTTACCCTTAGCCCCTGCATATGCTGTACCTTTGCCTCCGATTAGTCGCCCCATCGGTTTGTGTACGTGCTCGAAACGCATTTAGGACACATGCACGACACAAAACCAATGCGATGCCGAAGAATAGGGACCATAAACCTTGGAGTTGGTATATAATGGTGACCGTGGGGGATGCTGGGGGAGTTTTGGTGCCAGAGTGCGGCGCATCGTGTTTTGTTGGTGGTCAAGGTTTTCCTTTCTATGGTGGAAAATGTGGAACAGTTTGTTGTGTGTGTGTTCTTGGTGGGATGGTTTGAGGAACACACCATAACAGATGACCCTCACATGAGGGGGGGAATGGACCATGCCCGGCAGTTTTGGAGCTCGGCGATCGTTACGATAAGTTCTATTTTTGGTATGATGAGCTAAAATTTTTGCACATCCCCAGACATTTGGAAGGCGAGGAAGTATCGGGAAGTCTTATAAATATTTAAGCGTTTATAATGGATTGTGTTGTTGGAGATGCTTGTTTAAATGAACATTGACAGATGCAACAATCTATTCCTATTCGCATGCATCATGCCTCCGGGTACTGCTCGGAGCAAACAACGCGTAACTCTTTTCTATACTCCAAAGTGAGTCCTCTAAGATCCCTTATACGGTGCAAACGACCTACTGTACGCACCCTTGGATGCACCGAGTCGTGGCAATTAATTTGCCGTGATTTAATTAGAACCTTCCTGAGAACGTACCAACGAAAACACCAACCCGGGCACGACGACGCGCGCGCCATTCGACGGATAAATGTACCGTTGCTACTCGAGCTCAAAGGCACACTTCAACGATCCTCGTGCGATCTTCCGAACCGAAACCGTGGCGTATTTTCGGTGTGCGGTCCTGTTCGCTTTCCCTTTCGTGTGTCCGCGCCCGCTTACCTGCTACCCCGGTGACAGGAAACTACATATCCAATGACACCGGCACGCCACACACGCATCGCAGGCCCTCATCGTGGTGGAAAGTGGTGGTGTGCTGCTGTCGTAAGAGTTTCCAGGGAAAAGTGAGAAGAATAAAACGCGAGATGCTTGGAGGGCTTCGGATCTTCAAAATCTCTGACCCCCTTCCCCTCTATATACAGAGGATATATATGGCCCACAAGTTGCTGGTGCTCAAGCACATACTCACCCGCATCACATCAGGAAGAGACGAAGAAAAAAAAACACACACACACACAACCATTAACCGCCATCGTCAGTTAGGAAGAGCGAGGATGAGGTTTTGATCGACAGTGTGGAGCAGTTTTTTTGTGAAGAAGAGGAAACAATCTTTTAAAAATAACAACGCCATACGGTGGTGGTGTGCTGCCGGTCGGCGCTTTTGGTACGCCTCCAAGCCGACCGGACCGGAGCGAACAAGAATGGAAGGGGAGTAGGCCCTGTCATATCGCCACCATGGTCGTCGTCGTTTGTTCGAGATGTTGCCTCACTTCCTGGGGCCTGCCTATCCACCAAAAGTGTGATCTATTGTGCGCTCCGAACGATCACCCCACCGGCACGATGTGGGAGTCCATCGACACCGCCCGTGTAGCAACGGATATATCGGCTCCGTTTGCAACGCCGGGAGACGGGAGAGTGTCTATGGGTTGCCGGAATGCCAATCACAACAAAGTATAAATTATACACACAACTGCTACATTCTGAGATGAAAGCCACCACGTGGGTAACGTCTTGCGTAGAGTTCTTGAAGAATTTAGATTAAATTGTCTCTAGCGAACGTCCCAAAGGGGCGAAACTCGTATCGGAAGAACTTCTCCCCCCTCTGGATGCAGTATTTCAAACCTCGCACGTCTCAGGGATACATTTTCGGAACGTTCTCCGGGTGGGAATTGCTTTAGCCTTCGTACACAGCTGCACCTTGGAAATATTGCACACCCGCGCGCGCTAAGTTCCATAAAAGTTAATGTAAACACAGCAGCATGATGACGATGATCATCTCCCTTCACTCGCTGGAAGCGATATTTATAGCACACCACAGCCCTCTCCAGATCCGTTTCTAAACAAAAGACCCCGTCCTCCGGATCTATTATCAAAACATCAAAAACAAATTATCAGAGCCCAAAGCCGCCGCTGCACCAGAATGTCACCTTTGGGGTTTAGTTTGCCGTAAATCTGAGACCAAGGATTTGTTTTGGAACATTCTGCGTAGAATGCATGGATCTTCGCGCTACTCCTCTGTACGCTTAAATCAAACTGTTCTTCTTTGGAGGAGGGGGGGTAGCCGTCGTCACAGCTCACATATAGTGGCGATAAATTTGGATGATGCACTTAACATTTCTTTGCCATGTGCGTCGTTCGATCGTCTTCCATTTTCCCATGCAGCTTCCACCCTCCAAACTCTACCAGAATGCATCACGCATTAGCGTAAAATTCGTAGCCGTTGAAAGATAAAACCTTCTCATCCATCCCAAACGTACGCGTGACGCGCGATCTTCGCCTCTAGATCACTCCCTTCTGGAATTTAGTGGGATTTGCACCTATCCGATAGTGTGTGTAGCGCGCGTGTTTGGGTGTTTCAATGTAACTCTCCCTTTTGGGGTGGTCGTGGTACACACGGTGACGACTTCTCAAGGAATCTCGAAGGAAAAGTAGTCCCCCCTCTCCCCATCCCCTGTATGCGTACCATTGAATCGAAAAACTCCACATTGAATGAGCTGTTTATTGCATTTTTCCAACGCACACGGCCAGGTTTTTACGGCTAACGCGATCACACAGCGATCTGTTCTGGTTACGACGCGAGTGTGGAAGTCTGTGCTGCGTGGACGCAAGATATTCGGTGCGAGATGTCTAAAATTAAATCATCACACAACTTCCTCTCCCGATCCTCCCGATCCGTCAGTACCGTGCCGGGTGTCTGTATGTTTGAGTTTTTGGTAGTGCACGACGAGATCTACCTTCACTGGTGCCGGTTGGTGTGGTGTGCTCGCGCGCATCCACGACCTCACCTAGCAATGCGTAGCTTGCGTGTCGGAGTGTTGGGGTCTTCTACTATCATCCCCGGGTACTCCCTCGGGTGTTCCAATGGTCAGAATATACTACACTTGAAGTTAACGAGATCTTACAGTACCCCTTGCAGTACTGGGCGCGGAGAGGAACCTATGTCTCGTGTAGTCC
This sequence comes from Anopheles melas, assembly GCA_000473525.2. Lineage (NCBI taxonomy): Eukaryota > Metazoa > Arthropoda > Insecta > Diptera > Culicidae > Anopheles > Anopheles melas. Next base: position 14,853 of record KI921048.1, on the reverse strand, counting down.
TAAGTACACGCCACGGCAGTATCCATCGCTAACGTATCTTCCTCTCCATTACAGCAACAGTCACCAGCAAAGAACCGTCTTCAAGAAGATCGAGACACACACTCACACAGGCACGAAAAACTCTGTCGGTCTCTTTGAAGAAATTCTTGGCACGAACGACACGATCGCTCGAACACGTGTTGCGTAATCTATCATCCCCTGCGCACTCGGCCTGCCTGCTGGACTGCTTGGATCGCCGCACACGTGGCACGCTAATCTCGCGTGCGGATGCAAAATTGAATCGAAGTCACTGGAACACACGCCGGTGGACAGTTTTGTTTGATCACACAGGCACACACACATGCACCTCACAGTAAGGTGTAGTATTCGATTGAATGCTAATTGTGTTGTTCGGCCGGACTGCGCGCACCCAATGCCGTACTGCGAGGGCCCCTCTCAAGTGCTACACTGCGTCAAGCTTTGCTGCGCCCACTTCTGCGCATCGCGCACCCACGTGGGCCCACATTGAAGTTATTTCCACATTGAATTACGCCTCGCCTCACCTCGCTCGATATTTCTGTGCATTCATTGATCGTAGCGTTCCCCCTAGAAGAACAACGACGTTTTTACGGCAAACGTTATGGTGGTCACACAGCGCTCGAATGAAGAGGAAACAAATATGCAAATATGTGTTGGAACAGTATGTACTGCGCGCATTTAAGGAAATTAACAACAAAACAAACACACATACGTCTTTTACACACACTGTTTGTGTCGTTTAAATTATCCATCGCTTGCCCATGTGGTGCTAATCGAGTTCACGATAGAGGTGACAAAATTGGCAGTCGACGATCGCCCACGATCCTAATTGGGGTTTTTTTTTTTACATCTGCTGAATATTGGAGCATTAAATCAACCCATTAATCGCACACGTTTACCCCCTACCAAGGGCCAACCTACACTTCTCGAAAGCGAATACTAACATCCCCCCCTTTCCCCAGTCCCCCACCGGCACCCTGATCTGGTGTGCCAAAGGGAATAAATAGTTCAACACACAAGTATGTTTCAAAGTTCTCACGCCAACGTGTCGCCGTCGTGTAGTTTTAAGCAATGCGTCGCGTCACGTTTTCAACTACGGCCACACTCTTGCACCAGGGTGTATAAGGGGATGTGTTTTTTCGGGTGAGGAATTACCGCAAGTCGGTAGATAGGTCAGAGCCACTACTAGGTGTGTAGTGTCTGCCGAAAGGTATCACGGTAGCGACCAGAGCACACCACCACGACGCGGTAAATCAAGAAGATCGCTCTCGTGCGAATGCTTGTAAACATTTCAACCGGTTTAGTTGTGTTATGTGCCGCTGTTTGTCTGCGCTGGTCAAAGCGAACGTACGATTTTCAATAAATTGCATTTTGTTTACTACAACCGAGATTCAAGACAGAGCAAGTGCCCGGCGTGTGGTAGTGGCAGACAACTCAAGGCCTGTCTAGACATTGAGTTGTACTAAAAACGGCGACAAGCCTATGCGTCTAGCGTCTGGTAGAACATTCCAATTAAATTCTAATTCTTATTGGCTATCAATTTTATTGAATATTTAAGCACATTTTTTTGTTGTTTATTGCGAATTTTTAAATGTGTTTCGTGTTAAATTGCCTCCAAACTTAATCAATGATTGCACATCATACACAACGCGAGCAGGGTAATTTGTGTAATGCCGATATTTTGGCCATATTTCGTTTTGGCAGTCGCCGGCAAATTTGTTCAATTTGCTCGCACTGCATCACACTACTACCAGCAGCAGCAGCATCGTAACGGCTACTATTTTCGGACCATTGAAATGCCATAACCTTCAACGGGTCGGCATCGACCGATCGCTCGAAAGGCCACCGCCAAAGCAACAACATCAACAGCAAGCGCCCCGGAGCGCAGCAGCAAATCTGACTAATTGAATTCGGAATCAATAACTTCTCCATTTGGCGCGTGTGACTCGTGTAAGGTCAAATGGGAGTGACGCGCGGAAGCAGCATTCAATCTGAATGCTGGATTACGGGCGGACCATTGGTACGACGCGGATTAGTTCCCGTCGGACACACAGCGACACAGGGACAAATCTTTCGGCATTAAAAGCTAAAACCGAATGTTTACGAACGTTAACCTCTCAAGCTCTCAAGGGGGATACATGAAAACACACCCATAGTGGAGCCAACAGCGTAATCGACTGCTGCCTCGTCGACCAGTCGGGTTGCCATGGCTTTGGTGCAACCTGTAAACAAATTCCACCGCACCGCCCGCACAGCGAGTGCGCTTATGGTGCGCGCGGACATCCTTCGACGGGACGGGGTCTGTAGGCTCTTCGTGCCAGTTAGTATTCCTGCTGGCGACGATGAAGACCACGAAACCATACAGGTAACTCACCCGCTGCTTTGATGACAGGGGCTCTCGGTGTGCCGCATTGAGATCCTTCGCGTACCCAGTTTGTGACCCAGTTCTAACGCTTCACGAACGGTATCGTCTGCTAGTCAACGGTACGACGGCGTGCTGGTTGGTGACCGTGTTGTACAACACAAACCCGAAGCAGCTTGATTTCTAACTCAAACTTCTTGTTGTTTGTCTTGGCGTTTGAAGTTTTTTTGTGTGTGTTACTATTTTGCGGGGTGCGGTGGCATCAAGCAGAAGAGGAAACAGCGGGACAGCAGTGTAGTGTAGTAGGTAGTACCAGTACCAGTCGTTACATCGCTCGGGTTGAGTATGCCCCCGGCGGGGTCCAATGTTCAATCGACGCACCGAGAGCCAATGTACGCTTGGTACAAACATTGAAACCCGAAAATAAACGACGGAATTGCGGTGGCGGCGTAGCTGTGGCGAGAACAGTACGGCCCCTTCCTCCCCGAACAACACACAACAAAGGCGAAGGTAAAGCGTGTGAGTTTGAGACGGGAAATGATTCAATGTGTTTTCCACTGTGAAGGATTTTAGTTTTTCTTTTTCTGTGGCAACAAAGCGAAAATTTCGGTATCATTTCCACGCTAAAAGTCGTGCATGAATGTATTAAAACAATGCAACCAATGTGATTTTGAGCGAATGTACGTGGTGTGGGTCTGTAAGGGGTGTTATGGTTACCACTACCAAGGAAAACCGCTCCACTACGTCATCCACAAGAGCCGAGTTTGATTCCGTCGGAGAAAAACTAAAAACCATCCCTCCCGGGGTGAGTGTATGGATCCAGTTCCTTCACTCCTTTTCCCTTCAACGCCGGAAGCATTAGAAGGTCAGAAAATATGGATTGATTGCGCCGCACAAATGGATGCCTGGTGAGAACGCACCAGGGGCAGCAGCGCGTCTAGCAGTGTTCGTTGTGTTGAAAGATGCAACTGTTAATTCTTAAATCCATCATTGTTATTCGCTGTTGTTGATCTTGGTGCTGCTTTTTCCTCCGGCGTGTGTGAGTTAAAGTGCAGCAGCAGTAGCAGCAGTAGTTACGGATTGTGTTTCGGTCCTGCAGCTAATTGATCGACGCGTGTGTAATGTAAACACATTAAAGTTTTGGTGGGGATTTCCCTTTTGGCCTAATTTTTCTTTTGCATCACTATCTCCGTTCTGCCGTTTGGTGGAAAATTCCCTGATACACGTCATACGTGCCCGCCGCGTAACATGTGTCTTTTGCCGTATTTCAACACGTGCAGAATATGTGCTCATTTTCGGTTCATTACTGACTGGCAACTGTAGTAGGCCTTGAATATCTCACTCTATCACTCTCTTTCTCTCGTGTGTACTGGCCGCCGCTTCTGGCTTAGTAAAACATGTCGATGTTATTATAGTCCTGCGTGGTGCAACACCGAACAATGTTTTCTACGCGTCCCAAACACGCGGTTGCTTGTTGAGCCGTTGTCCCGGGGTAAATCGTGATGATGTTCGATGAAATCTTCCATCGAGAGAAAAAGGGATGAGTGAAGACAGGGATGGGGCTCTGATTTGTTGATTTGCGGTTCTGGTGCTGTTTTGATCTGTGCTGCTGCTGCTTTATTATACATGCATGCAAAACACGGCCACGATGCCGACGACGGCGCAAGGGGCTGAGTTCGGTTGAGAAGGCGCATCTCAGAAGGCGATGGGAATATTGTGATGGTACAGAGGAGGTGGATCTTTGGGTAGTGATCGCGAACAACAAACCGCGCAACTCTGGTTCACCGACTTGCTCCGACATATGGACGTTTGCACTTGGGGTGTGGGTTTCATCGTGTTCTTTGCACTGTGTCGAGACAGATTTTGTATTCTTTGTTTTTTTTTTTGTATAATATTGCTTCTTTTTATTCATGAAAGAACGAGCGGCCTTATTGCTTTGCTACGGTGTTGTTTTTGGTTTCAATAGTTGTTTTGCAAGATGAGCTGTATTTGGCTTAATTTTGCTGCTGTGTGTTTGCATTTCATTTCCGGTGCTGATGACAGCTGATCTACAGGAAATAAACGATCGAATTAGACGAACATACGTCCGACTAGCGGGATATTGGATTGAAATATTTGTAAATCCACCGCATCCTGTCGTCAAGTAATGAATGAAAAACGGGTTCTTTTGTATTTTTTTTTTTCGAATAAGAGTTTCATGAATGTTGCTAAAGTAAGAAATATGTAAATATTTCCTCAAAACTGTGTCTGCTCATTATCAAACGTCTATTAATTATCTAATCACTATCAAACGTTACGAATGTATGTCGAGTTTCTTCTAGAAGAAAAGCTATGATTTGTAGTGTCAATGTCCACCCCTCACCATCCTTGCACTGTTCGTTAATTAGATATTTATCATTAGGAAAAATAAATACCACCATCAGCCCCACACGCGTCTCATTAAAAGTTGATGAGCGGTCGTCCACGTGCTACGTTAAGAAAATAATCGCCCACCACCAGGCGCCTCCACCACGAAACGCCCCAAGCGGGCGCGCCCCATAATACGAAATGCGATCAGTGATCGCGTCACATCCGCATAGCGCGGTTCGGTTTAATTTCAATGAAAAACACACGTGCCATACATATGCTGATTTTTTAACGGTCTATTCTATTTATAGTTTCCTATAGTGTGTTGTTCTGCGTGTAACTGAAACGTGTACGGCGTGTGTGTGTGTGTATGAGTGTGTGTGTAATATTGCAGTTTGCGCGGCATGAACAGCCAGATTTGAAAACGATGAACGATGACTTCCACCGGTGCAGCAGTTAACACGTTTCCCAGGTACCACGGCACACGCACTGCCGCCGGATGGTGCCGAAAATGATCGTTAAAAACGGTTCGGTTTGGAAAGGGGAAGGCAACGACGTGTGGTCTGCTTCGCGGCTGCTAGCCGCTCCGCTGGGCCTGGTGTTGTGTGTGTGTGCGTGCAGCATTGTGTTTAGGTGAATAGCTCCACAGGTGCATTACAGACACTGTTATTGCACGGCTTGGCTTGCCGATGCTGTTGTGTGTGCCAGTGATTGGTTTAGAAGATCTGCAGGGAGCAGAGAAAGCGGTGCTTCCGGAAAAGCAAATTCAAACTTGTGTTTAGAGGTGCCACCCGGGTGCCCGAAGTGGTGCCCACTTCCCGAAGGGGTATCATTTTTTATGTGCCAAAGAAAAGTGTCCAGAAACCAAAGCGCGCGCGAGCACAAGAAGGTGCCCAACGGTGGGAGGAAAAGTAAAACGAAAATAAACCCCCCGAGTGTGATAGAGTGATAGAGCAGCGATGTCTGGAATATTCAAATACACGCCCAACCGGACGGCAGCTTCCACGCCGAATCGACGATCAGCGTTCGGCACTGGATTCGGGTAAGAGAAGGTGGCGGGGTGTGTGTTCATCGTCAACGAAAGAAGCCAGTTATGATGACGGACAGGGCAACATGGATGGAAATTGACCTAAAATCAGCGAATGTGAATGATTGTGGAAGTCGAGGGGGGAGTCTCTGCTGTTGCATTAGCTCTTAACATTCATCCCTTTTTATGTGGCGCACATGTGGATCTTTGCCACCATACCACTTAAGATAACGAAAAAGGGCCTAAGCGCTTAAGCTTCGTACGAAAAATCCGTACGCACCAAAACAGAACCAAACAATTGCTCAACCAAAAACCAAAAAACCGGCTCCGATTAGCGTGTTAAGCAGACGAATGAATGAATGTAGTGGTTCTGCCGAGCAGGTCCCAAGCATTATTGCGGAATCTTTGCAGCGCTCATGTTCTTAAGGCACGCACTTTTACCATCGTTTAATGGGAGAAGCGTGTTTAGGAAATAGGAACACTTCCCAAACTAATGCTAAATGTATGAGGGTCACTAAAGCCGAATTCGAGCAGTTAAGTGACTCAGGGCTCAGGGAACGACTAGCGTCTCTGAGCTTAGCACGTTTATTGGGCATATGTTTGTGTGTTTCCCTAGGCATTAATAGTGAAATTGGATTAGTTCTAATCAAATGTAAATATTGCCTAACGTACTGAAGCAAGAACAATGCTACCTTTGAGCGATTATTGATCTCAAAAGCCTTGATAGAGATTCTCCTCTTCAAAGTAACTTTCATTCTTTTTTTAAAGAACGATTAAATTGGTCATAATTTTCTTTAAATTTCAGTAACACAACTCTATCATAGCTCTACGAATGGTACCGCTAACGCGAACCATTCGTGCCGCTGGACGCCACGGGTCTCATCCAACGTTCGAAAAGGCGCCTAATTGACTCAATTGGCCGTGCTTTGTGCGTTGCAGCTGTGCGCTGATGAAATCATATTGTCAAATGATAAACGATCGTGTACGGCGTACCGATTTCTGTAGAAAAAAGAGAGAACGAGGAAGAGGCAACAGAGAGCAATGCATCATCAAAATGGCACAGTCAACGCAGTAAGATTTCCCGGCTCGGTTTCTCCCATCAAGGCGCGAACATCAATGATCGTGGACGGGAATGATTCGTATATCAAACATCCGGTCCTGCCTGTCCTTCTGAGCCGACGACATTGAAAAGTGCAACGGCCGGGACTGCCTGCTCTAATGATGCATCCTAATGAATACGGCCATGCGTAACAGACAGGGAAGATTGCGGTACACAATTAGCGACACACTTTTGGCTCAATTCAAACCAGCTAGAGAGAGATAGGGAGACAGAGAGATTGAGAGA
>KI921047.1:0-12644 GCA_000473525.2 Anopheles melas | reverse complement strand
TTTGCACGCCATCACTTCCAGCTTTGCTTTGTTTTGTATTTTAAAGCGAGAGGCGATCGACAGGTAGAGGCTAGCAGGGAGCACACAAGCCCACCCCGGGGGGGGGGGGGGGGGGGGTGCTGGCACGATGGGATGAGTTTGTCTTGGAAAGCGTCTTGGAAAATGGAAAACGTCTTACAAGGAGCAGCACGAGCGCCATTCTCGGTCGCTCGCCCTGTGTGAGTGGGAGGTTTTGGAGGTGGGTGGGAGTGTGGGTGGCTACCGGGTGTCCAGTCCATTCCAGCGTTCAGTAACACCCTTCTCTATCTCTGTTCTCACTCGAGATCGCTTACCATCTTCTTGCTCTCTCTCTCTCTCTGTAAAATCTCTCTCCTTCTCGCTCACCCGGGATGACCAACAGGGTGCGACGGGCCGAGAAAGCACGCGCGGGAGGAAAGCGATGATGTTTGTGAGCGGTTTTGAATTTCAAATCGAATCCTTTCCCTTCTTCTCCCTTCCTTTCCTCTCTTCTCCTCGTTCAGGTGGGTGATTTCAAGACGTTCGTTACGGGGCGCCCCGGCCGGAGCTTCTAGAAACTCCGGGGCTCCGGGTGGGCCACCGGAGATGTGTTTGTGCCACCCACTTCTTGGCCATTTTCTTATTGAAACACAGAGAAAGAGAGTGAGAAAGAGAGAGGGGCACCACCTCTTCTTCTTACCTATTTCTCGGTAGTGCCGATTAAAAACGGCCACCCAATGCCACCCACCCGAACACAGCGACAGCACACACTTTCTTACTGCGGTGGGCATCCGTTCCCTGGGACCGTTGTTTAAGACGTTTCGTATCCTTGTGCACGTGGTATGTATATGCTTTATGTTTTATCTTCCCCAAGTCACCCCCTTCTCCCCCTACCATAACGTGTCTCTCTTACACACACACAGAGGCACACATACACACTACGCTTTTTGCTCACTCGCAGAGGAAGAGGACGATAACCCATGCAAGTTAGTGTGCCTCGCACTGTCTCTCTCTCTCTCTCTTTCTCTGTGCGCTCTACCGCCATCATCTTTTGTTATTGTTCCACTGGATAGTTTGGCAATCTCGTAGTTGGTTGGTGGGTTGGGCGTTTTGCGTCAGGTCCACTCAAAGGCCACCGTCTCACCCTTCGCTACGAAGGGAAGGATGTACAAATTTAAGTCAGATTTTGTGGGCTAACACTATTCCACACGATAAGCACACCGGCGGGAGTTGAGTGGAATGGTGCGCTTATATGTGGGCAACAGAGCGGGGGCAACGGGGGGCTGGTGAGGGGTTACCAAAACCCGTTTGCCATCATCCTCATACCAAAACCCTTTTGCCTCTTGGGGAGCAACGTGCGCGCGGAGTGTTGGAGCTGTGGGGCTGGCCGAAGTTCCGAACGCTTCATTTCAAAAGCTTCCCACAGTGAACCGGTCAATGGGGTGGGAGCTGGACTGGTGTGTGTGTGTGCGAGAGGATGCTTTCTGCACGCCCTCCCAGAATACCGTCCAGTTGAGCTCTTCAGCATCTTACCATTTTCTTAGACATTTTATGTGTGTACACACGTCTTATCTTTAATGCATGCTGCTTCGCATACACACAAACACACACACACACACACACACGTTTGGCCTGCAAAGTTTGTGCATTTGGAAGTACTGTAAGGAAGGGGACACAAGGGGGGCTTTGCACACATACGGGTCAGAGACACGCAGACACATGCAAACGGTTGCGATGGCGAGTGCCGTGTGTTGGACCTGTGCAAAACCACAGCAATACGCACACATACACCCACAGACACATGCTCAATTTGGCCACCCGTTGTTATCTTTCCTGCTCTATCGCACACAATCATACACACACACTCACACACAATCATGGGTTCTTCTTAAGGAGCTTATAATCCTTACCTACTAGCGGGATAATGAAGCTTGTTCGACTTGGAGCGGCATGGGAGAAAGGGAAAAGGGCCGAGCTGGATTCCATTATTAAGATCGACCGTCCGCAACACGTGTGTGTGTGTGATAAAGGAAAAGTATACGTGTGTATCTGTGAGTGTGTATACGCACATGAGAGGAAAATGGAAAAGCAGGGCTTGAGGTATCCTTTTTCTTTTATTTCAACCGAAAGAAGCGAAAATGTGGTGAATTTGAAACAAAAAATCCATACGAAGCAAGCGGTCCAATTTGGTCCTTCGAGCCGGATTTTGCAATTGGAACCATTCGGAGGACACCATTCGTTGAGTTGAGTCGTATGCAAATCAGCAAAGCCGCACGATCGAAGGGAAGAGAGATAAGAAAGTGGAGGCAGCCATTCTTCAGACTTTCCTTTTTGTCGGTGGACAATCGGTAGAATGGCCTTTTCCGGTTCGCCACGCATCGCAAGCCACACACACACACACACACACACACACACACATGGCTTTCGTAATCGGGAGGAGGGTCTCTGTCGAGCTAGGGGTGAGTTTTCTTAAGAAAATCTTAAACACTTCGGGTTGTGCCCGGGATGTCGATGTGTCCACCCACCCAGCCCACCAGGGGTACACATACAGTAGTGAGCCCTCACTCACACATACACAGACAAGGGGGGAGGGCCATGCGTTACTATACTTGCACACATACACAGCCACACTGAGTCTTGGCTGCTGGCACTGTTTTCGAGATTATCGGGCAAATTTCTTCGACAAGGGATGTTGCTTCTTCACTGCAACATATCGAAGTGTATGTGTGTGTGTGTGTGTGTGTGTGTGTGTGTGTGTGTGTGTGTGTGTGTGTGTGTGTGTGTGTGTGTGCATTTCAAACCAAGCCGTGCATAATGCATAGAGCAAGAAGTTCAAATAATATAACGTCTCAGTGTGAGGGTGTGTTTTTTTTTGTTTTCCGAGCTGATTTCTTAGGCATAGTGAATGTGCAGAAGATGCGCATGTTCTTAGCGCAATTTCGTATTCCAAAGAAAAGCACACACTCACACACACACACACACAGACATTGGGGAATTGAGGAATGGCAGGGGTAAGCAAGATAGAGCGCATTAAAATTGGAAACGAAAGGATTAAGGTTGCATTTTACGCTCCAAATTGGATATCGATCACACCGGTCGTTCGTAGAAGGTCAGCACCGGGTGAGCGATAGTGGCGAGATATTGGGATTTGGGACTATTCCGGAGACTGTTACGCTTTCCCGAGCGCACAAAAGAGACGTTTCAAATGAAATTGAAAAACAAAGATAGGACGCATTTGTTTGTTCTGCAAAGTTTGATGTTTTTGTAACGCCAGGCAGAATGCAAACAGAGGCACAGAAAACCGGGCTATCTTATTAAACAACAGCCAGCGGGGACAGCAAGACGACAGTCTTTTGCTTTGATTGGGCTAAATCTAAATAGCGGAGGAGAAGAAAAAAAAAACAAGAGAGTCGGACAACGGCCACCAATGCCAGTTAATTATGGCCGCGAGTGTGTTTTGTCGAAACGGGCGTTTGCTGTTGACCCGAACCCTTAATTAGTGCACAAAAAGCGGGATAATTATGCTGGCAAGAGGATTATCGCAACCGTTGGATCAGCTTACGGCTTCATATTGACGGTGGACGCTTCATGATCAGGCTGCGCTTCATGGTTGTAACACAATTTAATTGGAAATTGAGCAATTGGGAGTGCTCAGGTATTGTTGAGGCAGTTTAAATGAAGTTAATTTTAGTTGTATTAATGAGTAGTTCTGAATGATATTGGTTTTTTTTTCTCCGGCAGTTGTTTAACATAATAATGCTTCTATTTAACTATTCTAATGAAATATATGATGAGTTTTTGAGAAGATTCATTACTTCAGAATAATTAATATGAAGTTCAATAAAATTTCAATTACTCAGTTTCCTGTTGGCTCGACTAGATCATACTGGAAGAAAGTCGACCAACAAACTCCATTTTGAAGGCATAATGTGTACGATTAAATAACAATTTATAAAGGCAAAATAGAAAATGCAATGCAAACGATCAACTGTGCCATAATCCGTATTTTATTCTCGGATATAAATAGATTGTTTTTGTTTCTGAGCCATTTCTCCAAGGCAAATGGTTAATAGAAGAGCAAAACCTCACGTGCAGTACCTTATAAGACGAATATCAAACGTTCAATTGATTCGATTAAGGCTTACACTTCGCTCGACTTTGTTGCACAGTTTTCCTGCAAAACGGGGAAAATCTACTCGCAAACTGCATTCTTTTCCACCCCACGAAGCACACGAGCATTAGAACAAACAAACAGAAAAACGCCACCGCCCCCATCGGCTTCCCGTAAACGCTTCCGGTGGGATTTAATTTTTCCCCGTACGGTTTGCAGAAAACCAGAAACGGCGCGCGGCTGACGGCTGAAACTCTTTCCACCTTCAGTTCCAGCAAAACCGACGGGGTCGTTTTGGACCAGTCTTGGCGGATCCGAAACACGTACACACACACACATCCGCCGGGCTCATAGTTGTGCAAAAATAGTGCAAAAGCCGGGAAGATTCAGAAAATAAACACGGCTGAAAAATGAGCATCTCGTAAAAATGGGTAAACACCACACTGCACTGCGTTCGGCACCCACAGCGGTTAGTTGCGGGTGATGCAGCAGCAGCAGTAGAAGGAAGCAAGCAAAAATAACAAGAGTAAATAAGAACAAAAAAAACACACACACACATGTACAGGGGTGATCGTTGTAGGGTTTGGCGAGAGGGAGAAAGATACGCACACCTATTGGATCGCCGGATCACCTACCCCGTTCGGGCGGGTTGTTGCACACGAAGGAGAAGGAAGCTTTTGTTATTTTTAAGATAAGAGGCGACCGAGGTCAGCTCAGATTACGGTGTGCGCATTTTGGTCGAGATAGTAACATGGAATTATTGTACGTTATGTATTAAAAATACAAAACCTTCACCACATTTTGACGCAAGGAATGATCGGTGAGTCAACAAGGCTTGCAGAAAATACTCCATCGGTGTAAGTAATTGTACTTCCTCGCAGGTTACGGCTGCAGTATTTCTAAACTATTTTTATTTACTTCCTCGTGATCATTTTCTTCTCTAGCATCAACAGACACACACACACACACACACTCACGCCGACTGTAGTTTACTGCATGGGTGCAATTCACAATCGTCGTGCTGTTTTTTTTTCTCTCTCTTCAACTCCCCCTTTGCTTAACACCTTTGCAGCTCGCCCGGCGCTCGATCATCTTTCCAGCAGGGGTGAGAAAATAATATATGCCCAGCAGCAGCAGCAGTACCAACACTACCAGCGAGATCATTTGTTTATCTATCTTTTCTGCATTGCACTCGGGTGCATCGCCGCAATGCGTCCGGGCGTATGGGCGGATGATTGTGTGGAAAGTTCGTCAAGTGAGGTTTTTTTTCCTTTTTTTTTCTTTGCCTTCTTTTAATTCCAACACCAACGCCGCATGCCGTTACGTTGCAATTGGTGCAATGGATCTGGCAAAACGCGCTCAATCGCACTCGAGATCCCAGGCCCAGGGTTAGTGGTTATTAGTGTGCGTAGCTCAAGCAGCAATGAAGCGAACGATGCATTTGTAATTGTTGTGCGGATTTTCGGTTTTTTGGAAGCGATTGGTTGAATCATGGATAAAATTGGATAAAATCAAGTAGTTTAGATGTCGGATCTTACTAAGAGAAGGTAAAGGTATGATCAAGCTTCATGTTATGGTCTTTGAAGAGACATTTTCTCGTATATTGATCGATAGATTTGATCAGGCTCAGGTATGTGAAATGGATGACTATTTTTGATCAATTTCGTTTTAGTTTCCATAGAATTATTCCTAATAATGCATCTTTTGCAATAACACATTTAAGAAAAACTTTAATTAAACAAGCAAAACAAAATAAAATAAAATAAAATTTAAATCATTAAATCCTAAATTTGTTCGAAAAATTATGAAAATTTCATCTTAAAGGACGATCAATTGTTTCTTAAGAAAACCCGAATCATCAAGACAAACCATACCACTCTTCTAGCTCAAGCAGTTCGCGCTGGAATGCGTCCGCAGTTTGTGCCCGGCCGGTGCCATATAGGTTGTGCCATGTGCGCACCTAAGCCTCATCTCGGCGCAAAGGCCCGCGCGGTCTCACTTCGCGCATCGCGCACTCCGGTTAGCCGCGGCGGTTTTGTTTTATTTTATTATTGCTCCGTTCGTTCGTTCGTTTGTCTGCCTCTCTCTCTCTCTCTCTCTCTCTCTCTCTCTCTCTCTCTCTCTCTGTTGCAGTCGCCGGCCTATTTGACGCTCGCCTTCGCCGTTGCGTTGTGTGTGTACAGATTCCTTCCGTCCCCTCTCCAATGTCCTCTCCCCATTCTTTAAGGGGCCAACGGCCGTGCCTCTTCCCATTCGGGGCGGGCTTGGGTTAGAAGTGAGAAAAAAAGAACTGGAAACGATTGACACAAAGAGTGCAGCGCACCCTTGTGTGTCATCGGGATGGCACAAGAAGCGGACGGAGGGCACCAGACCAGGATGACTTGGGGAGAGGAAATAATCATAAAAATAATGCACTTTTGCATTACACTCACACCCAACACACACCGAGCGTGCGGTACCGGTGCACTTTCTTGCTGCCGATTCATTCTCTTCCTTCCCCTTTTTTGCTGTTGCAGTACTTTCGCGCAAATTTGCGTACCGACGCATGCAATTGTGCCGGTCGCTGGTGCGTGCCTGCATTCGTTGTCTTGCGGAACGTGTGTTCGGTGTTTGGTTGGCCGTTTCATTTGTCTCTTTTTCCCTCCCCCCCCTCCCCCCCTTGTGCTTGTCTTTCGTATTTGTTGGCGGATGCATTTAGCGGCGATTGGTGCGAGTATGCGATTTTTATTCTGCAGTTGCTGCTGCCACTTCTTTCCTCACCCTTCCTTTCTTTGCACAAATATAGGGAAGCATGCACAGATTGCAGCGCTACGCGTTGTATTGTTTATTTTTTCTAAACCCCCGGCTCGGTGCTATAATCACACATACGCATATGTAGTGTGTATGCAAGCTGCATCTGATGCATCCCAGCAACAGGAGAAGATTCCTGGCTGGATGGGCGGTCTTGGTGTACTGCTCAGTTCGTTTACATTTGCGGCAACATTCCTTCCGTGGGGTAAATACTGCCTTGATTTGTTGCGTATTGCTGGTTTATTATTTACAAAACACACCTTTTGACAAGAATTTCCATGTGCTGATTGTTCGATTTTAAGCGAAAATCATCGTAATTTGAGTTTTTAACGCTAGTAATTCTAATTTTGTTTTACAATAATACATAAAACTTATTTCCTTTTGACTAACAACAATGCAGCAAATTAAAACTGAGCCAGAATAAATGAGAAAACACAAAATAAGAACCAACCGCCATATGCTATCTTTAAAAAGATTCTTTCGTAAGGCAGATTGCATACTTCTAGGGGAAGTTTTATACCATATGCATTGCACAGGGCAGAGCTACCGTCAGCTAATTCCTTGCTTTATACCGTTATTGGAGAAAGTTTAAATGAGCAATTTCCTTTTCATCAATGCCTCGCAATCCATCTGACCCTTTCTTTAAGGGTGTTAAAATTTCACTACTGTCAAAGAAAGAAAAAAAAACCGAAAACGGTTTCACACGTCATCTGGCTGTGCTGTCATGCTCTAATAAACAAGTGAACTCAATCGTCACCTCAGCGCCAGTGGTCAACTACACACTCCAAACAAGACAGCTTGAACACAGCCCGCACGCTTAACCCCCGAAAACTCCTTTCACTAACGGGCAACAGGGGAAATGTACCACAAGTCCATTATCCTTTCGTTTGCATCGTTCCGGTAGCGAGCCAGACACTGTGTTGGTGCTGGTTGATTGGGAAATTTTTATTCCGTGCTGCAAAACGATCCCTTTTTTCGCCTTTCATCTTTCACCGACGATTAGCATGAAAATGGGCAGAGTTGGAGATGCCGTTTTTTTGTGCGTTTTTGTGCTATCCCCATGGATAAGAGGGGTTAAAAAAGGGTCGCTGGACGAACGGGGTCTACCGGATTGCTGGGGTTAACCACCGAAATCAACTCCAATCTCGTTCCCCTTTGATTCCCTTGGCTCTCTTTCTAGCTAAATTCCTGTTTTTGGCTTGTTGCTCCGGAACAAATTCTGAAAGGGAAATTTCGGGTAATCAGATTAACCAAATCCGCCACCGAACCCTTTTCTTTTTTTTTGTTGTTATTGCTCTAAACGAGGTGTCCATTGACCCTTTTTTCCCGGTGCTCACTGCACCCCCGAGGGAAGGGTTTGCAAAACTCCTACAAAACAGCTGTTCGGACCCGTGTTGAATGTTGAATGATCTCCGAGTTTCCGAGGAAGAGCTGACGAGAAGCGGAGGTAAAAGGGAAACGTAATACGAGACAAAACACACACAAAAAAAAGGAAAAGAAAGAAAGAACCCAAAAACACATGGCAAAGCAAAATAAAGCCACCCACCAGCAGCGGTTTGGGGTACTTTGCTTTGCGGAAGGGACGATTTACGCTTCAAAACAAAACTGACCATCCGCAAACCGGCGTCTGGCTGGGGTGTGTGTGTGTGTGTTTTTTTTATTAAACTGCTGTTGGGCATATTCTTTTATTCTTTCCGGTTACGGCTGTTTGATGATGATTCCCTGTATTTTTTTCATTTGCATTTGTTGCGTGAGAGATAAACTTCCACTTCCTGCCGAGCAATCAGTCCGGCGGGGTGGGGAATGCAATTAATGAATGGATGAGGCGGGCTTTTTTTTTGTTGTATTGTGTATGTGTGACACCTTTGGCATCAATAACAAATGGCAATGTAAAAGCGATATAAAATCGCACAAAACAAAAAAAAACGGAAAGGGAATTAAATAATGACTAGGTGTGAATTCGCAGCTACTGGCAATTGATGAAATTATTGCTCACTTTGGCACAGTGCAGAGCAGTGCAGGGCAGTTTTTGTTGCCACTTTTTTTTTTATTATTGCCATTTTATTTGAACACTTTTATCCTCTCCAAACGCTTCATGGGATAGGAGGTTGGGTGATTTTCTTCATTATTTTGCATCATTAATTGCAAACACGCGGCTAGAATAATTCACCGCTCGCCGGGTGGATGTGAGGGCAGCACGTTCCATCGGCAGCAAAGTTTACACCGAAAAAGGGAAGCGCGACAGAGACTGTCTTGAGAAACACCAGTTGGAGTAAGAAAAAGGGGCATTTAAAGTGTGACTCATACTCCTGCTAATGCTTTGCTTGCAGACTGCGTACGTGTATGGGGAATAATTTAGCGCAAACAGGGCAAGAGTAACAGACAGAGGGATCTCACCATACTCAGAGAGGGTTGTAAGCTTCTTTTTCCGTACAACTAATTGACGCAAAGGTTTTTACATTTAATTACAGTAGCATTTTACAACAATTGCTGCATAAATGCTACATTCAGTATATCCTTTTTGTTGTTTATAGTTAATTCGCCTCGATTGTACATTAGCCGTTGGAACTGTAATTCAAATCGAACGCACGTTTCCATTGTCGAACTGACAATACGCATTTTCCATTAATTAATTCTAAACACCCAACTGTTTGGGTTCACTCCACAGCCACAGAAAGAAGTGCAGCTATGTGCAGTGGCGCTCCCCGTGCTGTTCTAAAACATCCCGCCCGGGGTTAGACAACGACTCGGCGCTAAATGTGGTACGCGCGTTTTTGTAGCGCGTTGCCCCCGAGGGAATGGGTGTGTGTGTGCGCCTGTTTTTTTCTTTCCCTTCTTTCTTTCTGCTTAGATATTAAAAACGTTCGCGGAGGTTGTTTAACGCAGAGTGGCAAAATGCGATGCTCGCTCGCTCGAGCGCTATACTCTCTGCTCCGCCAGTCTGCACTAACGCGTGCGGCATGAAAAAAAATGGAAAGAATTATCATGCAAGGAAATAAATCATACCGGTTGTGGGAGGAGAGAGAGAGAGAGAGAGAGAGAGAGAGAGAGAGAGAGAGAGAGAGAGAGAGAGAGAGGGAGTGAGCATTTGATAGGGAAATTAGAACGGAGAAGATTTTTTGAAGGAAGTTTAGGTTCGAAATGATTAAGCTGAAATATTTGAAGTTGTTCAAATGGTTTATATGATTTTTAGGGTTTTATGGATTGAATTATTTTTTTTTTAATTTGCATGAATTTATGTAGTGAATTAGCAGCAATAAATAAATAAATTATGTTAAGTAAAATTTTATTGGTAAAAAATTCAGAAATTATTGTATCAATTATTTCTCCAAAAATAAAAATAAAAAATACAATAAAGCTTATTTGCATGGTTACGTAGCAGTAGAAATTAATATTTAATGTTTTTTACAGACTCTTGCTCTTGTTCTACAGAACTGTTCTTTAATCTATAGGCAATTCCAATATGTATTTTTCTTTAATTTAATTGTGTACTAAATCACTAAAGAAATCGTAAAGCAATTTAAATTAATACATTTAAACTCCACAGGCAGACAGTCGAGCGATACCCGCACGCGGCAATTTCGCGTGAACGAAGCCGGAAGTATCTCCCACTTTCCGCTGGCGTCGGGCCCATACCACACCGCCAGAAAGGCTGACGACATTCAGAAAAAAGAAACTCCCAGAGTTTGTCAGACAGCGACAGACGGGCCCTCGTTACACCGCCAATGGCAGGCGATGATGCTGATGAGGAACTGCTTCAATGCTTCCCCGGCGATGACGGCGCACAGTACTAAAAGACCGTAGTAACAAATCATCGCCAGTGTCAGCGAAAGTTGTTTAAATAAGAGCAAACCGCGGCCCGAGCGCGAGCACGGAGAACATAAAACTAATGCCGTGCGTTGCGGGGCTCGCCATGGTGGCGCTGGTGGGTGCGTTTGGGTTAGTGTGTGAGTGAGGTTAGTGGTGAGTTGGAACAAAATAACCCATCAACTCATACGACAATATGTCCGCGAGAGAGAGAGATAGTTATTGAAGTGTGTCGTCACCGTGTTCCAGTTCGAGAACTCCAGGTAACTCCTCCAGCAAACGAAAAACAAAAAGAACGGACACATGCCAGTCTAGGCTCTAACTCACCGATACAGAATTCCAGATGGTGCAGCGGCAGCTGCTTGTAGGCGTTCCGGACGAAGAACAGATTCTCCAGTATGTGGGACAGCCGCAGCAGAAACAGGCTGTCCACGTCCGTCAGATTGTGGCTGTCGTAGCCGCCGGTCAGCTCCTGCACGTTCTCCACGATCGCGCCCAACCGCCGCAGGGTCTCGCGCCGGCCGTCGGCCCACCCGCCCCGCGCCCTATTCCGCAGCCAGTAGTCGTGGTTGATCAGGATCTCGGTCAGGTACGACTCCATCGGTTCGCAGAGCGGGACATTACGCAACCGCAGCTCACCGTACGCCCGGGCGATGACGCAGATTTCGTCCTCGTACCGCAGCCGCTTGATCGAGATCAGGTACTCGAACAGCTGCAGGTTGCCGCGCCTAATCAGCAGATAGTAGGCGAGATGATCGTCCAGGTGGGCCGTCTCGCACAGGACGAGCTGTTTCGCCACCTCGGGCAGTCGGTTCTCGAGGGCGAGCTCGGCCGCCGTAAGGCGCTTCTTGTTGAGGGCGTTACAGTCCGCTCCGCGCTCGATCAGCAGTGCCACCAGCTCGAGCCGGTTGCGGCGTGCAAAGACCGCCCGATGGAGCGCGGTGTTGAAGAACTTGTCGTCCCGGGCGTTAACGTCCGCACCGCCGTCCAACAGGTGGCGGACCTGGTCGAGGTCACCGTTCTGGACCGACTCGAACAGCAGCATGGTGATGTGTGGGGGGACGGCAAGTTCGGGGTTGGTGATGTGATGGGGCGGACGTTAGTTGGGGGACCGTTTCTTGCGACTTCTTGCGACGGCCATGGTTGTGGGCTGTGTTAGGTTAGGTCCGAGCGAAACCGGATGTTGATAGGAAGGATGTTAGGTTTAGATAACTTGCTTCAATTTACACACTGTACACTTGGAGATACTTTAATCTGCCCGAATCTCCAAACAACTAGGTCATTTATAACATTTGAAAGAATTTCTAGTTCTTTTTTCACTTCTTTAATTGTACACTTCACTTAAAAAAAACTCCTTGTTTTACATCAATTCCACTAAACAAATGCACTGTTATGTACAGGTGAGGTTCAACGCCTTTTCCCAAAAACAAAACACAAAAGAACCCCGTGAGACTGTTGCATTCTCGTGCGTGCGGAATTCGAGATGTCGTACGAGAGCGCGGACAAGCTCGCGCGCCGTCCTTCCGTGCGGAGGATAAATTCGCGACAGACTGACCGAAACCCGCTGAACCCGGCGAGCCCGGTGGTCCGTGTCCGTTTTGCTACTTCGGAGCACTCTCGCACACACATAAACACCGCGAACGAATGCGTCGACGCGAAGAAGAAGGAGCACAACACAACAGCAAAAAAAAAACGCACATACACACATACACAAAACCCGGGGAGCAAGGAACCGCGAGGCACCGCTTAGTGGGTCGCGATCGCAGGCCCTCTTCTGAAGTTGTTTAAAAACCGATTCCGTTTGATTTCCAGCGGCGGTGCCGAAAGTTGCTTAAAACTTGGACGTTGCGCGCGAATCACACACACACACACTCTTTCTCGTGGCGCCCGTCTACACACCTACGCACTCACACACACACACACACACACACACACACAC
>KI921046.1:0-15180 GCA_000473525.2 Anopheles melas | reverse complement strand
TTTTTTTTGCCTTTATTACACTTGTACATATTGGTTAGTGTTTTCTTCTTCTTCTGCTGTGTATAGTTGGGAAAGAAAAGGGGACCGAAGAAGCGGGCAGAAGAGATAGGCCGAGCGGTGAGATAGAGGGATATGCTGGAGGGAG
This sequence comes from Anopheles melas, assembly GCA_000473525.2. Lineage (NCBI taxonomy): Eukaryota > Metazoa > Arthropoda > Insecta > Diptera > Culicidae > Anopheles > Anopheles melas. The sequence goes on along the minus strand of KI921046.1, from coordinate 15,035 downwards.
GGATATGATGCTAGGAGGTTGCGAACCAGCGGCCAACCTACACGCGTGTACCTCCTGGTAGCGTCCTCTCTGTAACGTTGTGTTCATTACTTGTTACAATTTGTGGGGGTGGGGGAAGGGGGGAAGGGGGGAAGGGGAATAAATGATAGTGCGTGAGAAGAATCTGCATGTGCATGTGAAATGACAAAATGCGATTAAACAAAACATGCTGATTATTATTATTAGTTTCTTTTTTTTTTGGTATATTTTCACGCAGGAAAGAAAGGTTTATTTCGAGTTTAGTTTAGGTTAGGCAGAAGTAAAAAAAAAAAAAACTACATTTAAATGGCGTGTCGGATAGAGATGAGATATGGAAGAGTGGAGAGGGAGGGAAGGGAAGGGGGAAGAGAAGAGTCCGCTATTGCGGTGCCACGTTCCTTTGGTGTGCGCGTGTTTTTTTTTTCGTGTGTGTATCTGTGCTGTCCCTGCGAGGATAAATCATGTGTAAGAATGTTCCTGTTGTATGTTAGTGTAAACCTTTTTTTTTTTACATACTTTACAATTAACAGTTGTTTTTTTTTTTAAATGTATAAATACATTCAAAAATAATTAGTTAGGTTTTTTTTTATTGAATGAGTTGATTTTACTGTGCGTGAGGGAGGAAAAGTAGGAGGATATCAAGGTGAAAGACCGGGAAAATGTGTTGGAGAAAGGGGAGAGGCGGGGACTAGAAGTAGGAGCCAGGAAGAAATGGGACGTAGGTAGAGGTAGCTGTCGCCATATAGGCATGTTTGATCTTTCCGCTTCTGTTTCTACTCGTCAATTTTGCGCTCGCCAACCCCTTGTGTGTGTGTATGTGCGCGCTAGTGTGTGTGTGTGTGTGTGTATGGTGTGCGGGAAAGAAACCCCCGCTTCCGGGTGTACAAGAAAGTATAAGCCAGTGTGCGTTGACGATTGGTGCTTGAAGGGGATGCGGATCATCTGCTGCTAGTTAGTTGTTGCTCCCGCAAGTGCGCTTTAAAAGACATTAAAAGATACTCGGCCCTCCTCCCAGTTCAATATCGTAGGCAAAACAAAAAAAAAAACAATTCAAAACCAAACACACAGCCACACACATGCACACACTACTTCAATGCAGATGAGTTGGTCCCAAATGTTTTGTGCGCTACTGTTAGATGGTTTTCAAAAGTGTACTTCTCTTATTTTTTTAGGAGGTTTTTTTTTTAAATATACTATCATTACTATTGTTAGACTTAAATGCAAATGACTTAGAGTTGTAAGTAATATATAAACAATTAAAAAAAAACAGAAACTGAAGGCAGCGATATATCAGGAGTTTTTCTTTTTTTTTAAATTAAACTAAGCGTAATTAAGCGTAGCTTTCTTTTCCTTAGATTTCAAGCGAGGCAGAGACATTTCGATATTGATCAGTGCGTGTTTTTTTTCTCTTCTCTGTTTTGTTCTGTTCGTGTAGGTTACCTAAAATTACTATCACAGCACCACTACTAATAGTACTGGCAACAACAAATGTTTTTTTTTTTTTTCCAAATTTTTTACCTTTTTTTTTTTTTGATTCTTTTTTTTTTGGCTTTGTATAAATATTATCTCAAAAACATAAGCAACATTGGTGTTTTCTTCTCTGCAATCTCGTTCGCTTTTTTTTTGTTTCGCTTTGTTTTGTCGCTCCGGAAGTAAGGCATCGTTTCCTCGCAATGATTTGTCGGCGTGTTGAGTTGCGGTGTGTGGATGTGTGCGTGTGGACTGCATTTGAAAAGAAAATGGAGAAAAAGGATGAAAGAAACTAGAACTTCCGTTTTTTTTTCTGACACCTACGGTTTTGGTTTCGAAATAATTTGTATTGATTTGAAATTTGATTTGAAACGTATGAGGTCTTCTCTCAAGCTCAGGGTGATATCGTAGGAGGACAGTTTTGATGACGTTGTGTGCCATTTACTGTGGGAGGAGTGTTTTTTGTTTTTTTTTGTATTTTTTTTTTTACTTCTGTGCATCCTTGTAAGTAATTCTGTTTGTTTGCTATCTTAAACCTCGCAGCGAGCTAGGGCGCAAAACCACCAACACACAGGCGCGGACACACACACACACACACACACACACACACACACACACGTAACATTAGTGGATGAATTAGTTTTTGCTAGTGCGGGGGCACACTTAGAAAGCGACCTTCCCCAAGAAGGAGCGAAATTAGGGGAAAAAGGCGGAAAGAGAAACAGAAATACTCCTGGCGAAAGAGGAAAGGAAAGAAAACAAACAATCGTGTACCTAGTGGAAAAGGGTCCGGACGGGTTGGGGCTGGGGCAGAGGTGTGTGTGTGTGTGTCGCCATCGTGCACTTGGCCGTACAACCCACGCCAAACAGTAATCTTTTTGTGTCTGCAGCGGACAAAACAAACCGATTTAAAAGAAAAGAAACAAAACCCCAGTGCTTTACCTACTTATATATATATAATATATATGTTATATACATATTATTACTTGTAAACACTATATAACCCCTACCGGCGAACACTTCTACAGTGAAGTAAAATTCCCCTTTTGCATGTTTATGAATTGCATCGCGTACATTCTAAAAAAAGAAGAATTAAAATAACAAACCCCACATACACACAGTTTATCTTTGCATCTAGATAATAAAGCCTAATCATAATAATATATCTATATACATATGCTGAAGTATATATACATATATATATATACAAATGCAAAAAATATATCTATTTATGCATACATAGGAATGCCGGATTAGGAATTTCTTATCAATTTGCGATGCGTCTTTCCGCGTCGATAAAGGATTGCAACAGCAACAACAACAACAACAACAGCAACAACAAAAACAAAGTCGAGTGCATTTTTTTTGGGTATTTCTTTTAATAATTACTTGGTTGGATAAACACCTGGATTACACCAAACACAACGAACAAACAGCAAAAACGTTTGCTCAACAAGCTAACATTTTGTAAGCGATTTTTTTTTTGAAAAAAAAAAAAACATTTACTGATTATCGTAATGAAACGCAAGCATTGCTTTTCCACCGTACAAAATGAAAACTGCTCACCTCGCCACTCCGTTTTACAACAACAACAACAAAAATCTCCAGTTTCAGGCTTTATTGTTTTGTATTGTGATTTTTTCTCCTGTTTGTTTGTTTGTTTATCCAAATTTATAGCCCCACGACGGGATCAGTGGTTCCGTGCTCTCCGCGAGGCAGAGAATCCTTCCCTTTACACTTGAAAGCAATATATATATGTGTGTGTGTTTTTTTTTGTTTGGCTGTTTGTTTGTGTACGACGACAGAAAGGATGAATCCTATATTTTACCTATACTGATTATTTTTTTAACTGGTTAATCGAAGTAACAACAACCCAAAAGGGAAATAGAATAACTGAAAATGACATTCAAAGAAAGAGAAACAAATAGAAAGAGAGTGAAAAAGAGGAGCAGTAGCAAGCAAAGTATGAAGCAAAGCAGAACATTACAAGTACAACAATAATCACTAAAACACACGACACAACCAACTGGGAGGATCAATGTTCTCTCCTTGTTTAGACACACAATTTAGATTTCGGGTGTGTTCCGTTTTTGGGGGCACGCAATCTATTTTTTTTTGTTTTCAATATATTTCCAATACGCTTTCAGAAAAAGCTCGCAAAGTCCCAAACCATGAATTGGACGTGGATGGCAGGGGAGGGAAGGGGGGTTTGCGATGATGGGTGGAAGAAGGTAACTGTGACTTGAAATTAGTACGTAAAACCGTGGTATGTGTGGCTGGAGCATTCACTATCATTACTATTATACTACCCCCCTCCCCTTCGCCTTTGTTAGCCACACTGGTCTGTTCGCACTCTGTGGGTGTCATAATCATCTCGCTTCCTGATCTCCCGACGAGATCAGCGCAACCGTTTTCTGTTTTATTTTTGCCGTTTTTGTGTAAAGCTAGGAACTTCTTAAATGCTAATTAAATTAGCGCATAAGCCAGGCAATTGATGCAGTTTATGAAAAAAAAACTAAACACCCAAATGCAATAGTGTATAGAGAACGGGCGCAGCCAAGATAGTAAGGATTAAAACAAACATTAAATATATATATATGGAAAAGAGAGATAGGGAGAAAGTGAAACAGAGAGAGAGAGAGAGAGAGTGAGAGAGAGAGAGAGAGAGAGAGAGAGAGAGAGCGAGAGAAAGCGAAAGAGCGCCGCGGAAGATGGAATAAGGTGGTAGGAATGGATGAATCGGACATAAAAGGTAAGGGCTTGCTATTTGTTTGCAGTTAGAAAGGCATTGATTGATTGATTGATTGATTGAATGGTAGTTAGTTGAAACAATGTTGAAAACGAAAAGCTAAAAACAAAACTGAACTAATGTCACGCGAATGTTATAACGAAAATCCAATAAAATAAAACAAAACAAAAACACACCACACCAAATTCCATTTCCAACAAACCCAATTCCCGAAACCTCCCTATTTACAGTAAAATGTACGTTGGGAGATCGGGAAGCAAAGCAACAACAACAAAAAATGTTTCCATTTTATCAACTTTACAACACCAGCAAATGAAAGAAATACTTCTGCGAAAGAAATTGTGTAAAACTATGTGTTTTTTTGCTGTTGCACCAAGTCTGCGGGTAAGATCGACTCCTCTCTCTCTCTCTCTCTCTCTCTCTCTCTCTCTCTCTTGTTGGCCTGATCACGATAGAGCACATTGTCGGGAGATGACACGACTCGCTTCACATGACCCAGTCATCGGACTGTGTGACTCCCCTGCGTCTCATATCGTACTGGGGATCGCTTTCAAACACCTTCTTGGTGGGGCATGAGTCCGGTATCCTGTTAACATGCCTCAGTAATCATATCCTGCCAGCCTTCGCCACTGTCAGGATACTGGGTTCACCGTACAGCTCAACAAGCTCGTGGTTCATTATTCTCCTCCAAACTCCATTGCATCCTCCGCTCACAAGGTCCAATACTCATGTCCATAGAGGAGCACCGGGCGAATCATGGTGCGATATATCTCACATTTCGTATGGTCTCGAAGTCTCCCTGCACAATGCGTCTCCGGATTTCACTGCTGATGTCGTTGTCATTGAAGTAACGACCGTCCCAAGATAGCAGAGCTTCTTTGCTACCTCGAGATTGTCACCGTGGACTAATACACTGCTGGTCACAGATGGTCTGAGTCTCCGGCAAGCAGGTACTGCGTCTTCGTCGCATTGAGTCGACGCTTCGCGTTTGAGTCGGGTGTACACCTCGGCGTCATCTGCGAGGCCACGAAATTGAAGAGACCGGTAGAGGATCGGGCCACGGATGTCGTGGTATAGCCCCGCGCTTCGAATGGAACCTTCCAGGGCGATGTTGAAGAGCAGACAGGAGAGTCCAGCAATAGTGCCTCAGACCCCTGTGAGATTCGAACGATGCCGACATCAAGTTTGATACCCTCACTTTGCACTGCACCCTGTTCATGGTGGCCTTCAACTTCCCAGGAAGGTGGTTCTGCTGCATGATGTTGCATAGCTCATTCCGGTCTATGGTGCCGCCTTGAAGTCGATGGACAGGTGATGTTTGGGGAGCTCTAGGCAATTCTGGAGTATCTGCCGTAGAGTAAAAATCTGGTCGGTGGTGGATTTGTCTCTAACAAACCCAGCTAGTTAGCTGCCGACGAAATTTGTAGCAAGAGGCGCAAGTCTGCTCAACAGAATCTGGGACAGGATTTTGAAGGTGGCATTGAGGACTGTGTTGGCTCGATCGATCTATTTTATTAGCTGCTTTTTTTGTTATTGTTGATATCCCAGGCTTTATATCTTCTAAGGCTTTTTGTTTGTATTTGTCCAGCTTGAGCGTGCCGTTTTCCGTCCATAGATACGGGGCGTCTATTGAAAATGGAGGCCATTTAAAACTACGCTATACAGGGGTTTCGATGATATTATTGACATGTTCAGCGAGTGGTTGGTTTATTCGAGCATATAATTGACTCTTTCATCGAGATAATGCAATTTCGGAAGCAGGCGTTGACGTGTTCGGTGATACTATGGATCTGTCAAACTATACTATACTATAGAGTGGCTCAGACTATCCGATATAATTTTAGTATAGTATAGTATAGTATAGTATAGTATAGTAGGTGTACCTACCCCTACTCATTTTGCTGACAAATTTTCTACGTACTCGATGGATCATGAAGCTACGTACAACCTGCGGAACGTGCTTCTCCAAGTTGATATGCATCTTCAGTGATGAGTATCTCGAATATACCATTCAGATCTCCAAATGGTGTATGGCGCTCTAAAGCTTCATTTTCCTTTAATCCTTAAAGTTTCTTTAATTTTAAAATGTAATATTGAGATTCATGGATTGATTTTAAAGGTTAATTCTCCTCCACGAATCAGGGCTAGACTACCAGAGCGAGATTCATCAAGCACCGGGCAAGAATGTCACACCAATTTCCATCCCATCCAGCCATTCTAGCAGGAGCGGCACAGCAACCGTTACATTTTACAGCTCAAACGGTTCAGCGTTCGGAGCGCATCCGAAGAATCAAAGCAAAAACCCGGATGAAAATGACCTTGGGAAAACAAACTAGCCCCCTGCCCCGGGGGTGGCAAAGCTTTTCCTTTTCCGTCCCTTTGCATGCGCAGTGTAATACAGTTTGCTCCTCTTTTCCCGTGCAAGCGAGTGTGACACACACACGCACCCAAACACACACACTGGACAAAAAGGTCTAATTGTTTCCCGGCACAGGGTGTGATGTAACAAAGGCGCCCAAGCAAATTTCTGTTCCGTTGGCATTGACGATGACGCACACGCGGGACGCTATGGCGGGAGGGGGTTGATGGAGCAGAGGGGAAACTAGAGGGGTGGTGGCACTGAGCCGCAGCTACGATCATCTAATCCCAGAGCTTGTGGGTGTGTGTGTGTGTGAGTGTGTTCTTTTTTTTACGCTTCGCTTTCTTCCTCATCACTTCGTAATGCTCTCCTTCACGCACATCTTGAACGAAAAAAAAAAAACGGTCGCCCATTCACTGATAGTGTAAATGTTTCCATTCTCTCTGGACTGGCAATGGGGTGGAAGCCGGGGAGGGAGAAGGGGGATCTCTCTAGGAGCGGGAAAACGAGATAGTGTTTCGTAGACGGCACTGCGAAACGGGCACAGAAACGGGCCGGCCTGCTATTGGCATATCATCACACAATATTTACACACATGCTGCTCTCCCTCCCCCCCCCCGCCTCCCCCTTCCACAGAATACACGGCGCCAGTCCGCGCTTGCACGATGGAGGCCGTCGCCACCGCCAGCCCGATTTTCCTCAGTTGCTAAGGCCTGGCCGCGTGGTGACCGTTCGAGATTGTAGCGCGGGAAACGGAGGAGACATAAGGAAAGCGCAAGAATGGGGCGCGAGGGTGTGTCCGCGACGTACACGCGCGCCTCGTTCACGTCATCGGTACCGACGCCGACTGTAGGCCGGCACGACGGTAGCTCACAGCACACCGTCCAGTCGGAACCCTTCCCTGCAGCGCTATAATCAAACTCATTGACAGCTGATGGTGCCTATATTCCAGGTGCAGCTCAACGGTGGGCTGTTTCATAACAGCGTATCGATTTTGGGGAGCGTGTAAAATGGCTCTCCCGCAAAGATGGTGGTGTGGTGCCAGATCCGAGGTAGCTTCTTGTATCAACTTGCTGTCGGAGAAAACACACGGCACAGCACTTGCTAGAACATTCTTCGATCTGTTCTAGCTTCAAATCGTGTTACAGAATCACGGCTCAAACCCGTTTTTCACGAGCGAAGCGCTGGTGCTCGCCTGGGGTCGGGAGGGATTCAGAATGACTGCTCACGCGGGTTCTAATTTTAATTGGAACCTTCAGGTTTCGCCGCTCTCCCCAAGAGAATCCGAAGTTCGGAGTTAAATTTAGTTAGCGCGCACAGGGACTGGGGCTCGGTCGTTCCGTTGGCGTCGTCCTCGGTGCTGGCGACATCTAAGCGAACACGGTCACCCGGCTTGGAGATCCAGAGTTGCCTGCAACCTCTTTGCAAGCGTCAAAAAAAAAAAACAGAACCCTGGGAGTTCAACTCCAAAACCCGCAGTTGCATGAGCCCTGCAAACGCACCTAGCACGCTAGCGCGTTCTCGACCGGGTGCTAAACGATGGTAATGATGACCTGCAAACATTCAGATAGGCTGGTTTAGATAAGTGTTCTGGTGTATCCGCTGCAGGGCACTAGCGTCTGCCAGCAGTGGGCACCAAGGCAGGGGGGAGCCGTGTCGCCAACAATCGTTGGCGATCGTTGACCTAAACTTAGATTGATCTGTCACGGTCCCTTTATTTTTAACGCAGACATACACACGGAGACACCCGAATGGTATGGCGTGCGCCTATCGGCAATTTCAGGAGCGAAGTGCGTTGTACAAGGGGGAAAGGTGCGACCGTACGGTGAGGTACGAGCTATTTTCGAAGGTATTACATATTCTAGGCAGCCGTTCTAGCACTGAGCGAGAGCGTGTGTGTTGCTACGCAAGAGCACATAGCTGCTCCACTATTTTGTATGCCTTTCCCAGTTTTGTTGTGGTTGACGCTTCAAAGCCACCATTTTCGGCGTACCCGCCGTACGATAATAGTGAGAGAAGACTTCAACTGATTGCGATGCAGTTGCCAGCGTTGTCCCTCGGGAACAACTAGAGGACCAGAAATAGATTAGCGCGTGATTAAGGTTTTGCGTTTCGGCAATAGCTGTTATAATACGCGTAGGTACCCCGTGCCTCTACTTCGGGGTTTTTGGGGCAAAAGGAACTTCCAATAGTGTTACTTTTGTGTTGATTTTCGCGTTGGTTCTTAATCACTTTATCTACATAACCAGTTGCATAAGCAGCACAGTAACCTACAGGGCTGTTTCTTGACAAAACTCTGGCATAGTCGAACGCTTTTGGGTGGATGTTGAGTTAAATTTACGGATGATCTTTAATTTGATAGGCTGGCAGCTGGGATAGAGCATGAAGATCTTGTTTGCTACGTACAAAACCGTACCGTACGACCATTTTGGAAGCCAGCACAAGAAACCGTGCTCGGAAATGTGAACACCCAAGCACAGCGTACAGCGGCACTGACCTTCACGGTTGATGTTGTAAGCTTCATCCCCAGCCCGACAGCAGGAGCGGAGCGGTAAATGTGTGGCGCATCTATCGACCTCATTCTCCTCGGTTGCCGACTGTCCTCTTCTGCACTTTCAAATTTCTCAATCGCGTGCGGTGAGCTATTATAACATAATAAAGCAATAACCCGATGGGCTACGGAGCCGGTCCGGCGGGAGGTTCTTGTGTAAGAGAGGCTCTTCCCTGGGCGCTTGTTAGGAACAGTCGGCATCATTGACATTTAACATACATGTATGCCTACGTTACAGAACCGCACTTGTTTGTAAAGTGTATGTGTATGGTTTTTTTTCAAGATAGTTCTAGAAAGATTTAATTTCCCTTCAACTTGACGGTTCATCGTAGTGACTGAGTCTAACTAAAAAAAGGGCGCGAAATTTCTAGAGACTTACATGGAAACCTAGAAAACCCCCACTCCAAATGACGCCTGTCTTACGTCTTACCCGCTCCCATCCCGCACAGTGAAATCGATAATTCTCTTCCAAGGGCTACTCCACCCACCCGCTGCCATCCCATCGTGCCATCCAATCATGTCTGCGGTCTGGAAAAGAAAGTCTGGACGCAAGGCCTTCCCTAGGCTCCTTACGCGACCGGTGAAGTGCCCACGGGCGCGCTGCACTTGTAAGGCTTTACGTCCTCTGGGAGGACGTTCACACTGGTTTGCACCCCTGGCTGTTGGGGGAGCAAAGTGGACTGTGTGGACCGTGGGGGGGGGGGGGAGGGGGCAATGGCGATGGGTACACCACCCGCCGGACAATTGCGTCTCCTCCGAAAACGGGCGGGTAAAAAATGAAATAAAAATAAAATAAACCGGGTGAACATACGCGGAAAGGTGGGGTTTCGGTTACAGCCCCCGGATTGCATTTCAGCACTGACCCTTCCCAGCAGGGTTCGCAGTGTTGCTGGTCATGTCACGGTTGCACTTTGCATTCTCGCCATGCGGATCCCGAGCAACGTAAATGAGATGATGGCTGAATGGCTGGACCTGGTGGCCGGTGGCCTGGAGAAGCCCGGCACAGGAAGTGTGTGCCGTCTGAGTCGTCTGAGCCCCTGAGAATTACTTTCCGTCTGTGTGGGATGGGTGGGACAAACTGGCATTGTTAAAAAAAAAAAAAAACAAACCGCAAAAGAACATCCACACTAGACGTGCGGCGAGTTCGTTTGCATGGACAAGACTTCAACGGTGTGGAGATGATGTTGGCATAAAGTGCACTGATAGGCAGAGAGAGCTGAACAGACAGATGGTTTGCATAGTGTGCGAAAAATTTATTGAATTCTTCAGCGTCTCTAAAACAGAATTGACCCCGTGGAAGATCTGGACATAATCCAGATCCTAAGAGAGTTGATTGAGGTCCCCAGAAGGATTCAAATTGTATAAACAATAGCAACAACTGCTAATGATCTAATATCCAGGTCACCATCTCATGTTGTACTATCATTCTCATTGGATTTGATGATTGATAATTGGAAGACTACACACAGACTGCCAAGAATGAAACATTCCGTTTGTCAGAGAGAGAGATCGCGTGAGATGCGTTCAAATCAGTTAGTTCTTCATGCCTTAACACGACCAAGTCTGATGCTTCAATTTCAAACAACTAGTTGTGTTCTGAATGTGTTTACTGCGTTACGCATATTCCCACAGGTTCGCAAAACGTGTTTGTTCCTGTTCCCGGTCTTTCGGGACCTTACGCCAACAGTACAAGCCAGCAGCGCAAATCGTGCAAAACGCTGTACTTTTAAACAAAACAACAACATCAAAAAAACCTTCTTCCTCTTCACACAAAAGACACTCAGACACGGGGCAGGCATCTTGTGCTCTCCTGTAATCTCCAGAAGTAAGGTTGAGCCGAGACAACAAAAAAAAATCGAGGTAGACAATATCCAACAAATTCTAACGAGCATTCGCTGGGGGTTTGCTGATATTGGTGCCCCTTTCGTCCTTCGGCAGGCAAAGCGCTGTATGCCCTAACACCATTTATTTTTCGAATATCCTTCCTTTCTGCGTTGCGTACCGCTCGCACCTCCTGCATCCAACCCCGCTGCGCGCCAGTTCCTTTGATGTGTATGACCTTCAACGATTTATGCTTCGGTATGCCGGTTTGCTGTCAACTCCAGGCAAAAGCCGGTGATGATTCCGGTTCGACGCTGGGAATGGTTTCGCAGTTGTCTCTCCCGCTCTCGGCATGTCTGTAGTTCCAGGTTGCGTCCAGTGCCCAAAACCACCGGCTGAACGTCTTCCGTCGCCTGTGTGTGCGTATCGAGAGGAGAAAGGTACCTACACGAAAAGGTGGTTTGGTGGCAGCACGACTGGCCACACCGGGCGACTACATCGTACGACAAGAAGGAAATAGAATAACGCGAACTCCGGCTCAGGCAAACGCATACAATTCGGATCCGAGCTTCGGCCCCGGAGGCTTTCCCCTTTCGACGGGGAAGCCGGGTCGCTCCGAAAAGGGTCTCAGCCGCACAAAACAGGTATGCGGGAAACGCAACGGTGGCTGTGCAAAAATTTCGATCTGTCCGAGCCGATAGGTGTTACGGGAGAGGCAAACGCGTCTAGGCGACGGGGGAATTTAAGAAGAAGAAAAAAAACGGGCGATAGGTAACGCAAAACTAAGCCAGGAACTAAGCGAAGGAATGGACAAGACAGAGCCCTGAAGAGAAAAAAGAGGCAAGGAAGAACAGATAAAGAGAGAGAGAGAGAGAGAGAGAGAGAGAGAGCAAAAAAAAGGAACGCAACCAAATATCGTGCAACAGAGAAGCAGAACATATAAACATAGAAGAGAACCTACCTTCCCCTCCCCCCCACCGCACACCTCATAACCCAGGCAGGAATTTAGCAGAGAGAACACACACTCGGTAATGCAAAACGACCTCAAATAAAAGAGGTCGAAAATGCCGAAAACGGTAGAACGGCATAGTGGTGCGGAGCGGATCCCGAAGCAGGGAGCAGAGGGACAGTCAAACGCAAAAGATAGCGAAGGAAAAGGTAAAGATTGTTGGCTGTTTTTTTCTTCTTCTTATTCTTTATTTTTAACTTCTCCTCTTATTATGCCCATCCAGTGATGTAAAGCAAAAAGGGAACTGGATGGACCTGGATTGGGAAAGGGAAAGAAAGGCTGCGAAATGGTAAAATCGGGCGAATTTTTTTTTGCGCTTATTGCTTCTTCCTTGTGCAATTCGCACACATACGCACACACAAACACACACACACACACACACATGCAACCATGATGTCGGACGGTGGTTGAGAATGCGAGCATAAGAAATTGGTAACCGACCGACCGGTGAACGCCATTTGAAAAAGGGAATGGAAAGGAAAAGTCCACACATTCACACAACCTACATGGTAGAACAAAATGTGGAAGGTGTGCTTGGAGGGAGGCGGAGAAGTAGCAGGAGAAGGTGGAGGGGGATGGTGTCGGTTTTGGAAAAGCGTGGAATGTGTTCGTTATCGTTCGCCATTATCTTGATCCGTTTTTGCTTTTTTTGTTGCTGTGTGTAGTTGGTTTGCTGTCCCACCGGTTTGGTAGCGGCGGAGACACGAACAGAATCGCCCGAGTGCGCCCGTTCAGTCTCTCCACCCCCCACTTCTAAAGAAGGTTGTGGAGTTTCTAACCTCCAAGATGGATGGCTAGTGTGCCTTCGCTTGGGTGTTCTTGGGCCGTTTCGCCGGGTTTTAGCTCCACCGCGAGCAGCAGTCGCTGCCCCACTTGTCCGGTTTTTGTTGCTGTTCTTGTTGTTTTGCTTTACGGAGAATTTTATTACAACCTGAACAACCGGCCGGCGGAAGAAGGGAAAGGTGTTTTCGCATTCCTCACCGTTCGATTCACCGCGAGCCCCGATTCCGGGAAGCACGGGGCGGCGTTTGGAAATTATTTCGGCATGCACAAGTGCGAGGCCACAGTCTCATCGAGGTGATGCAGACAAACACACACACACACGCACAAAACAGCGCCAGCAATTCTAAGAATCACAAGCGGTGCTTGTGAGACAAAATCACGATTGAAGGGAAAAGGATATGGTTCCACGAAGCCTGCGATTGATTCATAATTAATATACCGACAGTGTGGCCGGTACCGTACGGTACCCGCCAGCCCCTGCGCGTTGCAACAAAGTATGGACGGATGAGCGGCGAGCTGAGTTCCTGCAAGGGATGCACTGTGGGATGCCCGGTGGTTAAAACTTTGGAACTGGATTTTTTTTACTCTGGAAGTACAGATGAATCTCGTTTTTAAGGACAAAAGTCGCTTGTTTTTGTGTACGGAGTTTGACATTTGCTAGTTGAAATGACGTCATCATTCCAAACGTTTGACTCTAACTCATTTTTGTCTTTTAGACAGGACAATTTGTACTCTTCAAGAAATCATGAGGAATCATGAGGTGATTGAGGAAATTTATAATAACTGTAGTTTTACACCTTAAAAACACTACAAAATCGTCTAATTCGGTTGTTTTTTTTGTGAAAAAAAAACTAATGAATGTAATAAATCATTCTTGAGACATTGGCTACACCTGATAATATATGCAAGATTTGTTTTACCCCAGTAAAAATTCAAAAATTGGCTCAACTTTGAAACACGCTGTTACACACAAAAATCAACAAAAATGGAAATAGTGATCTTTTCGACTAATAACACCGCAACAAAAATAAAAAAAAAACAATGAAACATAGAGATTATTCAAAATACCATAAGATTTCGAGCAGATGATACTACTCGCAACCCTCGCAATGTTTAACGGGGATTTACAGTAAAAAATTGTTACACATTGTCAAAAATGCATGAGTCAGAAGCTAAAATTGGAGGTTTAGAGATAAAAACAATTAAGTTAGGGGCAACATTTAGCAGCTATATTTGCAACTACCTTTTATTTTGTATAAAAGGAAATTGCAATTATAGTCGCTAAATATGAGGGTAGCTCATATGTGGCTGACGGTTTCAGCTGAAATATACAAATTATATCCAGAAACGATAAAACAGTTTAAAACAATGATTTACATTTTAATGAACGTGTCCAGATCCATTCCTCGCAAAAAAAAACAAAGTCAATCGAAAAAATTATTATTTATTCCCAACTATAGGCATTTCAATACGATTGGTAGCTGTCAATTGGAAATATAAAATCAAGCATCAAATTTATTTATTTATTTAATTATTTATAAATGATAGACTGTTAGGCAATACGAAAAGATTTATATTACTGATGAAAGGAGGCAAATTTTTTCAAAGTCTTTATCGAAATAAGTTTAAAAAATCACAAATCTGGAACTGTTGTGTAGAAATGATGTAACAGTAACTGTTGCCGGCCCGCGCTTATTGGTCGTCCTTTGCCCATAGTTCGCGCGCAGTAGCCCGGCACTCACTGCGTAGCTCACCCATGCGGCGTCATGAACATTCGCCGTGCTGTTGTGGTTGCCGCTCGGTAATGTTCTGGTGCGCGTCCCGTGCCTCGACAGTGTTTTCGCGTCTGTGTGTGAACCGTGGCGTAGTAGTGTACTGCCAGCGTGGGAACGTACTGCTACGTGGCCAGTATCGGCGGTTCCATTCCGCGATGGCTTCCGCCCCCCCGATTGTGGTCATTCTCGGCTCGACCGGTACCGGCAAAACGAAGCTGTCACTCGAGCTGGCAGCCCGGTACGGCGGCGAGGTGATCAGTGCCGATTCCATGCAGGTGAGTGACGCGCGTGAGCGCGTGAGTGCCGCACGAGTAGCCGTACAATCAGCTGTGTTTATGGGTGAGACCCCGGTGACCGTTGGTGGTTTTTAAATTTAATAAAAAAAAAACTGAATGACCGGTTAGGTTTGGGCATTTGGGTGTGGAATCGGGCGGCATCTCTAGCCTTCAAGATTTTGTAGTTTTTATCCCTCTCCCCACCTCTCTCTCTCTCTCTCTCTC
>KI921044.1:0-12737 GCA_000473525.2 Anopheles melas | reverse complement strand
GTGTGTGTGTGTGTGTGTGACCACTGCAGTGTTGGTTGAAACGGAAATTGTTGGTGTATAGGAGTGTTTGAAAAGAAATGGGAGTTTTACAGTGTAACGCAACGCGCTGGTAGCAATTGAATAGGGAGCAAGCGAGCAATCAAAAAAAAAAAGGTAGCACCCGTAGTGTAATATTTATTGTAAGGTAAGCTGCTGGGCAGGATTGATTCATTCACCATAATTTTTCCTCGTTGGTCATCGAACGGCTCGGTAGATCACAGCGGACAAAAAATAATGACTGCGTGTAATAAGGCGCAAAGCACGTTAATCGAGAAGCGACCTTGTTTAAACATTATTTACGATCGACTGCAAACGCACCACGTGCTGCGGTGATTATGGTGGTGAACAAAACGCAAGCATGTTATCTATCTCCTGCGCCGACACAGTAAATCACACCGTCGTGATCAACACACGCGGCTAGGCGCTTACACTTCATTACCTCGGGCACAGTGCCACGGTGAGACATGGAAAGTAGGCAGTTGGTTGCCCCCTAGCAACATAAACATTTCCTCGTTACGGGCTCGAAAATCGAAAAAAATACGCCCGTGAAAGCACCACGTGGAAGTTAACGCGTTGCGCTGCTGAGTAACGGCCCAATTATTCAGTGAAGCTTTTCAGCGTGTACGTGTTTTGAATGTGATAAGATGGACCGGGGACCCACCTCGTGGTGCCGGTGTATGTGTGTAGTGAGATTTGGGATAGCTTTGTTCGCCTCCATTATGCATCGGTTGATGGAGCAGCTCGTATAAAAAAAAACAGTCTATTTTGAAGTAGTTTTTTTCTTCTCGTGACTTTGCAGTTTTAGTTGCATGATAAGGTTAACTGGAACAGTGTTTTATGACAATGTTTTTTTTTAATTTGAAATATTGAAGTATGAAATTCGTTAAATGTATGTAAAAATTATTAAGCAACATATTTTTAACCACAGCATAATAACTACCGAGCCGTTCGACCGCAAGCCAAGCTACAACAGACACACAGCAAGCCCCCGAAAGTATGCAACTGTTCGACTAAAATCCGTTCTACGCGTAAAACGCGTAAAAACAATATCACCAAAAGCCTACTTGTCTTATCGTTTCCAAAGAAACTGTTCCTCTTTAAACTAACCTCTGTCCCACACAGACCTTTCACGTTTATGCGCCAATCGCACTCTTTCAAGTTCCCCCATCTCCCTCCTCCAACAACAGCAACAACAAAACCTCCCTCTTATCGTCCAACATTCTTTGGAGTGGGTTTTTTTTGTGTGCCCTCGTTGGTTTTTAATTAGAAGTCAACCGTCATCGTGGCAGGAAGGGTGAGCCCGCCCAGCCAAATGGGTTTGTCGGACATCCGACGACAAGCTTCAAATTGGTTCCGCCGTAGCCGCCACCCCCTTTTCTCACCCCCCTTAAACTCACCTACGTAGTGATCGATCGTAGTGACGATAGCCGGGCTCAGCAAGCCCAAAGTCTTGCCTAATTCACTCCAATCGACCCGTTCACGGGCAGGTGGCGGCCGTCCAGCCGTACTACCTTGGTGGCCTTGTGACGCTCGTGCACCATTAAGTTCCGAGTCGTCCGTCCGACATTCGATGACAGTCAGTCAGTCGGTCGGTCGGTCGGTCTGTCCGAGCGAGAGCAAATGTCCCCGGGCAAGGGGCACATCACAGGTTTGCTTTTATTTGGTGTTGTGGCTTTCTTTTTTTTTTTGGTTTTATCCTACCTTGCACTGGCTACCACGTCGACAAGAGTGTTGATGGGTGTGTGTGTGTGTGAATGGTCTACACCACCCGCACGCGCTCGTTACTCGGTAGCCCGAGTGAGGGTTGTGATTTGCTAACCGGAAAATCCCGGGCGCACGGTGAGCGACCGTGCGCCTCCATCGGGACGGTTGGCGTTGTGTAGTACGTCAAACACCGGTTACCCCGTTTATGGTTACCGGTTTCATTTGTCAGCAGACTGCCGTTCGTGCTTCTTCTTCCGCCACCGCTCCCCCCCCCCCCCAATACCTTTGCCCTCTGTCGCTGGGATTGGGGAGGGCTGCAAGCGTACTAATGGAAAATCAATTCCGTATTCCTTTTGCCTGTCTAGCCACGGGTTGCCCTGTCGCTGGCTTGTCGTACCATTTTCTTTGAGGTCGTTTGAAGACACGGTAATTTCATGCGTGCTGTGTGTGTGAGAGAGTGTGTAAGTACGACTTGTTTTTGCTTGTAATGTAAAACATTCCCCCTAGTTAGTTGATTGCTTACGGCGGCCGTTTCGTTCGCCGTGCGCCTGTGATGTGTGACATGTGGTGCTTGTTGGGCTCGATTTTAGCCAACAAAGATGTGCTTTAAAATGCTTGCCGTGATTCAACTCAATTACGGGCAGCATGTAAACAAACCTGCCTGTTTACGATGCCAATTGAAAAACGGTCACATTGGCTTGGCTGGGATGGAAACAAACAGGAATTTTTAATTTATTTCTGCAACGAATTGCAACACAGTTTCGTTCGGTCGTCCGTTAAGCGCATGCCAAGACAGGGACAGCCTCAAGCCGTGTTTTGTGGCCACCAAGCTAACGCTGGTCAATCGACAACGCAGGAGGAGGTCACTGCAAAGAAGTCTGAAAATCGATAATGTCACTTTTAATTAAGGTAGTGCAGGACTGACACAAAAAAGCACACATAGAGAGAGAGAGAGGTTGACCGTTCATAAGGTCAGCCGTTGCTGTCGCAAGCTATGAGCGCATTGTGAGCGGTAGCAGTGGTAACAGCTTTACAGAACGATACAGGTTTAAAAATGAAGCATTTTTAAGAAAAAAAAAAAGGTTTTAAATTGAAATATTTATTATTTATGATTTATTTTCAATTTCAACATCGATTTTGAGAGTCCAAAATTACATGCTAGACATGAGTCTAACCATCCAGAATTCATGCTGCAACCAACATGGAACTGATGTTGTAGTACATTCGCTTCCCATGGGAAAACATACAACCCCATATGTGTCCGGCCACCCCAAAACCAATGAAAAAGCTTTGTCCTGCTGGTTCGATAAACCTATTATGACTTACTTTTCAGATCACTCGGTCCCGTCCTGCCGTTACATTGGACCCTTCACCCCTCACAAAATCCAAGCTTGCCTGCAGAACATCAGTTTTCAATACTTTGCTAGTTTTGCTGAATGGCAAGGGAAGCACACTAGCCGTCCCGAAACGATGGGAATGGGATGGGTTGGAACTATTTGGACAACATTTCCCAAAAGCTTTGCAACGAGCTCGCATTGAGCTTTCAGTGTTCAATAGACGGCAAACGTGGTTGCTGTGGTTACTTCGAAGAATACTCTCCAGTGCCGCTGTGTTCGAGGAATGCTCCCAAATAGATGTACCCGCATCAATGATAAATCACGCTCCAATGACGCATTTTGCAAGATATTCTTTTATCGCTTTTAAAACAAAACAAAAAAAAAAAAAAGAATAATTTGTTTAAATTGCAGCAATTAATCTTTTTACCATTAAAAGCAAAACAGAAATCCACAATCCCACAATCCAGCGTCTGTATCGCGTTTCCGTGCTGGGTTGTTATTTATAACACGTTCCTCGCACCAGCAAACGGCGTGAGAGTGCAACGGCCGCCCTCCCCGTCCACGCGATGGCGTCAATTATGCCGTGGCAGGAACAATAAACCACACAACCTGTACACAAACTATAAAACTCGTATTAATTTCCTTTGGGCCTTGCTCCATTCCAACGTTCCACTCCTGATGGTGGGGGACATAGACAGATACAAATAAACACACACACACACGATGTGTTTTTTGTAAAATCGAAAGCGAAGTTTTTCACCAGCTGAGCCAACTAATGGATTGCCAGCGATGATAGCGTGCTTTTTTTTGCGCCAGCATGAGGACAAGTATCGCACACACACACAGACATACATGCGAGGTCACTTTTTACCGTCATCTTGTTCTTCTCTCTACCACTGCTCGGAGGGTCACGTTCATTGTCAAAGCGATCGCATTCAGCCGCAGGCCACAGGAGCAAGCAGCTATTTGCTCCCGATGGAACATGTCACACCGATCGATGTGTGCGTGTGTAAGAGAGAGTGTGTCCTCTATAAACTATCCTCTATTCAGCCGTCATCATCAACGTCGTTTCCGTTGTTGTCGGTGAGCACACCGACTGTGTGTGCGTTACGTGGTGATGGCGTGGTGTGTGGCGAGCGAGCGCAACATGTGTTCAATTTTCCCACGGATCTTCCTACCCAACACTCCCCCCATCCCCCCCCCGCGATGCCCGTTAATCATCCAGTCCAGTTTGTCTCCCCTCTCCCCCCCGGTGTGTATGTCGGGAAACTAATGGTCGGCTGGCAGTACCGGTTATGCTGTTGTGGGACGGGCACGGGGAAGGTTTTTGAGGGTGGAACGGGCTTTCCCACAACAATCAACCACATCGTGTCGATGAGGAGCGCCGCTTACGTACCACCAAGCGCGAGTGGTGGTGGTGGTGCGTTTGATTGTGAGTGTACCCGCATGGCGAACCGGGGTGTCACGAGCACGAGCCTTTCAGCAATCATCAAAGCAATCTATATAGAGATAGTTTTTTTTTCTTTTTCTCTTCTTTCTCGTCATTCCCATTATCACCCCCATCGCGCTCTCATCAACACTGCTAGCGCCGGTGTTTCACTGTGTCATCATCTCCTTGACTGACGATGACGATGATGAGCGAGCGAAAAAAAAAGAAAAGAGGTGAAAGTTTATTATTGATTGTTTACCGGTTGATTTATTGAGGAAAGTTTCGGTTGAACCACGGCTGCTATCGGGGCCCAGCGGAGCAGGAGCGCACTTTGGCAGGTTTAGTAGGGTTGTATGGGGCAGAGGGTGAAAATGTCGAACCAGTTTACAAGTGAGACCATTTTTTTTTTCAGCATTAAGTGGAAATTAAGGTAAGCTGCCGGTGGTGCACTTCATCATTGGAGCAGTTCTTATCACATTTGAAATGTTAAATTACACCGCTTCACACCGTTGTTGTCAGCTTCAAGACGTTTTTAGCAGAGACAGAGAGAGAGACAAAGATACTACTACAGTGAACCCTCTCTTATTTGACACCTCTCCAATTTGAAAAAAAACCTCTCTTATTTGAACATTTTGCACAGTCCCTTGAATTCCAGTACATTTTTGTTTCTCTAATTTGGAAAACCTCTGAAATCTGTATCCCTCTTATTTGTGTATGGTGTTGCCATGGTTATTGAATGATGTGTGCTCAAATTGGCAAATGGTATGCACAGTTTCCTATAGCAACAGTTAAGTCTGCATACTAAATGTTCTGTCTTTTTCTTGTTTCTGTATGGACCTTTCATTCACTTTCAACCTCTGTAATTTGAAAACCCCTCTTATTTGACAGTCCCATCGCCTCTCAAATAAGAGAGGGTTCACTGTATTCAGTTCACATCTTTAGTGGATCTGTTTCTTGGCGTTGGCGTTGTGAAAGTGATCTAAATTGAATTTTCATCCACCATGCGATTTAATTATGTTTATTAGATCGATACCGCTGGGTGCGATGATGAGGTGAGGTGATAATTTGTAGTTGAGTGTTTGAAAGCAAGCTTGAAAATGTATTGTTGTTAAACTATTAACTAGCAAATAGAAGCGTTTTTTTTTTGTGTGTAAAACAGTTTAAATTGATGTATTTCATCATTTGTTTAAAATTGGAGCTTTTAATTGATATATAAACATAGCAAATGGTATACATTTGTGAGATGAATAGTATTAGAGGGTCGAAATGCAATAATAAGTATAACAAACAACAATTTAATTCGTTGCATTTTGAAAAAAACAAAAAACATGACTGTTTCATTCCAAACAGGAACGAAAAAAAAAAAGAAAGAGAAGTTGAAAAACAAACGAAACAACAAACAATTGTTCAAATGTTGTAAAACATTTCTGAGTTGAGTTGTGCTACTTATAAATCAGTTTGTAAGCAGATTCGCGTTTCTTTCCCTTCCCGGCTGAACGTGTTTTTGTTTGCGACAAACGACAAAATTAATTTCGAAACAACTTACTCACTGGACCCCCATTGTCCTTCCGCATCCTAGCGGGCCGTCTCTCGCGGCATTGGACGGCACGTACCCTTAGGTAGGGACATAATTTGTCCACGCGAGCTCAAGCTCGCCAAAACACAGCATATAAATTAGCAAAACCACAAACTTGTACGAAAGAAATCGCTTGTTTTGTTGCTCGCCGCGACGCAACTCCACCGATTGCCTCGTTTAAGCTGAACCGTTCCGTTGGGCGTTATTGGGGAGGGAGGGGAAAACTTCATTAATATGATAATGGAGCTGTCCAGCGGATGAACTGAAGCATTAACTGGCTACTGTGTTAGTTTACGCGGCAAATAAATTAGCGAAACATGATTTAAAGCGTGCGCCACGGGCGGGTGTGAGGGTGTGTATCGGTTTACGGTTCGTTAGCGCAAAATTTAATCACCCAACTAATCGCGCCCATTGAACGTGACAGGCGAGCAGGAGCGCGTGGATCTGCTCGGGCTGGAAATGGGGAAACCCGGGGAATCTTGCACAAACAAATTCCTCACAATTTGTGTCCAAGCAATCGGGCCAGCACGATGCTTTACCTCGAAAGCGGTAGCTGCTCGTGTTCCACGGGATGTCCAGGAATGTCATTGGCGTGTTTTTAATTTCTTCTTCTCGATAACGCACAGCACCGAAGCATTCTTTCCAGCAACCGACGGGTTGGTCCGTGGGTTTTGCGTGGTGCTTCGCAAAGCTGCTCGTTGCTGGACCGAGTAACTTCTGAGCTCAAGCATAGGAAGCAAACGCGGTTGCGCTTGTTTGTAGCGTTTTGTATCGCGCTCATTCGCGCCCACCTTTATAGCGTGGGTGAGTGAGGGAGAGAGAGAGAGGGATATGGAGACTGGCACGGAGGGGGGCGTGTTTGGTACAGCGTATCCAAGCGCTGAAGCCCTTTGAATTGCCCCATAAAGCAGGCGTAATCCCATAATCTCCTATCAGATTTGCTGCAGCAGAGTGAGTTGGGCACAGCGGGGCACAGGTTGCAGACAAAACTGGTCAAAAAGAAAGCAAAGAAAGTGAAAGTTTAGGTTTGGGTTGTCGTTCTCCAGAGAGGATCGTTTTCTGGTTCTTTTTAAAGTATTAGGTATTAAAAAAAAGATACCATTACTAAAAAAAGTACTATTGTGAAGTTTTTTTTATCATGGTTCACTTGAAATAATAGCATTAAAAAGCTTGATGTTGCACTGTTGAGCAGTACAGTCACAATGTTTTCCTCTTTGAATTCCATTTGCGAAGGAAAAATCATAAATTTTAGCCACCGGTAGGTATCGGTTGCCCTCCATTGGTGCCAACGAACCGATGCTTCCTAAGGTTTTTCTCTAATCGCCAGCTCGCCGGCTACAGCTGAAAGGCTTGCCCAAAACCAGTGCAAAACCGTTGCGCTGTTTACGTCTGTGTTTAGTGTTAACTATCGCTTTTAATGTTTTCCATCGTTCTCTGGTAGGGTTTTGGGAAACGAACGTCCTAGAAAGGGGTTTTTATGGGAACCAGTTTTTCAACAAAACAATCTCAAAACTAGTGCCACGCATTACAGGGTTCGTTCGCTGGCGGGATCATAAAGCTTGCGGATTGAGAAAAATAAAATAATAATAAAAAAACCGCAAAGACGGAACGATAAAATCTAAACTGAACAATCTCCGTCGTTGAAACCGCTGTACTGGGTGGGAGGTTTTTGCTATTTCCCGTGCATTAGCCGCTGTTTACGTTGTGCCGTGGGGACAAGCGTGATTTAATGGGGCGGCCATTTGAAGGCTGACGGCATGTTGTTTGTTTGATTTATAATTACATTAGCAAGAAGTCGCCCATCTATTTCGCTTACCAGGGGAGGGCAAGATTTGTTACAAAACACACACACACACACACATAGCGAAAACAGAAAACAAGCGCCCAAAGCAAATGCGGCTGTCTTCGCTCTGCACAGGATTTGTTATTTTAAAAAGCGAACATAAATGTATCTGTTTACCATACGGGATGGTTTGCTATAGCAAAAAAAAAAAAAAAAACCAACCCCCAGCGAGAAGGGAAGAAAATTGTCAGCACAGGTCTTTTCCTTTTTCCATTTTTGCAGCACAGCGCTGGTATTAACCAAAGCCCTCAAACGTATAATCCCCTGCTTAAGTTGCGAATGACAACAGGCAAACGTTGGGCCAGGCAGACGGGCTCGCATGCTTGCGTACGCCGCAGAAGGGAACGTCCCATTAGAATATCAATGAGACCGTGGGAGAGTGGTGGGGGGGGGGAAGGGAGGGGAACGTTCCCAGTGCAGTGCTTGATGAGTAAAGTAATTACATCCGGATGAAAGATCCGCCTTCGCTTACATTCCCTCACACTCACGCAGCAAAGAAGAGGCCATGTTGGTCCCATTTTGATGTGCTCTTGTTTTTACTTCTTCTTCCTCTTCAGCTTAATACACCTGTTGCTTAGTTGTGGGTGTATGTGTGTGTGTGTGTGTTCAGTTCTCTGTTGCAGAGAACGAAAGCCATGAAAACATTCATCGTAAATTCCGGAGATGAAGGAAAAACGTCCGGAAAGTTCGGGTTCCCTTCTTTCGCTGCAAGTGGTTTTGTGGTTCCCCTATACGTTAAAGAGATAGAGAAAGAAAGTGTGTGTAAAAGAGAGAGAGAGAGAGAGTGTGAGAGAGAGAGAGAGAGAAAGCTCAAACCATGATGGAAATGGTGCCGTTGTTTGAAGGATTTTGTTCTTGGCACGGGGATTTTATGGCACTTTTAAGCTGCGTGCCAGCGCTCGCAGCCAAATCCATCAACAGTCATTTTGCCATTAAAATTAATGCAGTAATTTTATACAGCACTGTGAAAAGGCGAGCAGCGTGCGTTAGAGAAGTTTGGCACGGTTGTTTATACGGAACAGCGAGTAGTGGTAGGGAGCGATATTTCGAATGTGTGGGGTTTTTCTGCCCACGGTACCAACCGTTGTCGTTGAATGCGGTGCGCAAATGATAATGAGAAAATAATAGTAGCGAGTGTAATATATTGGATGCTTTGAGGAAAATGGTACGCTTTGAACTACAAAACAAGCAGCGATTATCTTAGAAATCTCATTCAATAAATCCTTTTCCCACTGCGCACCAAGCTGCTGCTCATCATTAACCTTTTATAAATACCCGGGGCCAACATTCCAGCCAGCATCGGCGGTCGGATTTGCTTTGTATTGCAGCTTGCCAGCACATGAAACATGGGGGGGGGTGTTAAATAATATCTTTAACCCTTGGCGTTACACTTCCTACTGCTGCTTTGCCGCCGCTGCTCCCTCACGCTCAACGTTTCGTATCGTTTGAACCCTTTCACCTTTCCTGGAAAAGAAACTCGGCAGCACACTCACTCACCATACAGCTGTGGCACCTGTGGCACTGAGCGAAAGGCCCCCGGCCTCAATTTACGGACAATTTAAACACCTAACAAATCAAACGGGAGCAATATATTACTTGCCCACGAGTTTCAGCAGGGGAAGGACTGTGCGCTGTTACTCATCATTGCAACCTGTTTGAGAATCTTTTTTGAAAGCTAGAAAGTGACGCTCCACACTGACCACAGGCCGTGCGAGTTATACTTCGGTATTGAAAAGGCGCCACTCGCTATCGCTTTGTTTTAACGCCCGAATAAACAACGACGTCCAAGTGGAAAACAAAAACTCGCACACAAACGTCGTGGACAGCACTTTGCTTTGCTCGGACCCTACAGCAGCGTGGTGGTGGTGGTGGTGGTGGTGGCAAGAAAAAGAGGGAAGCAAAAATGTGTAAATAATTTACGAGCCGTAACGAAGCCGCCAGCCTTTGGCATTCGCTTCAATGGAATCAGTTTCACTCTCGGTCAGCTTCGGAGCTTGTGTTTTTTTTGTCTCTGTCTGTCTTGTGCGAAGGAAAGGATTTTTCCACCTCACAAGCCTATGGCTATGGGTGAGTAATGTTACAAAGCTGTTGTAATGTGCAAAATGGGGGGGGGGGGCAAAAAAGTACATGGACCCGCAAGACGTACAACGGAAAATGGACGCAAAATCGTTTATTCTTTTGAGCGAACAAAGGCGCCAATACACACGCACACGCTTATATATGTACACGGTCGGGAACGGGATGGGTTTGGGGTCTTGTTTTCCGCTCGATGAATTTCTACTTCGTTGGGAAGAAGCAACCAAAACATAGGGAAGGTGGAGAAAGGTGTTTGGCATTTTGTTCGGCTTTCGACACACAGCTGTGACTTATTTCGATGTTTCGTGGGCAAAGAGTTGCCCGTTGAGTTTATCATAATAAAACTGTGTGTGTGTGTGTTTGTGTACCAGTGCTCAAGAAGTGCTCGAATTTTTATTTCTTGCGAAACTGCTTCAAAACTGGAACATTGACAGCGGAAGTTATAGCTGCGTGGTAATACTTCTCTTCTTTTTTTTGATTTTGAACCCCTCTTTGTAAGGAGTTTAGCAAGGAAGCTTTTAAAGTTTGCCAACAGATGTGCACTGTGCACTGACAAAGCTTGTGTTTGTCTTTCTACAAACCCCTCAGCAACACTCACCTCACTTCACCAGTCAAACTCCTAGAGAACGACCTTGCGCAAACAAACCGTTCGCTCATTACCAATGGTAATATTGAAGGCCAAATTGGAGGCCACCAGAGCGCACTAACTGGGTCGCGCACAAACTCACACACACACACACTTTGCCAGCCAGCAAATGACATTGGGCGACTCTAATTCGCGATAGCGAATATGATTTATTCAGTGGATTGAATTACACAGCCGTAGTACAGGGAGTTTCCCGTTCCAAGGCGACTATTTGTAGCACAGTGAGAGAGAGAGAGAGAGAGATTTACGCAAGATACCCTGACAGAAAGGCTTGAATGGAGAAATGTGTTTCGGTGGCAAGGAAAATTAGTTTTATCTTGCTTAAATAAGTTTGGGAATGATACGATTAGTGAAACATTAAGAACAACCAATTCGAGCAACTGATGCGGAACAGATCTCGTCCAGCATGGTATGATCCAACCAGAATCAGTTGAATAATCTACCTAGAACGCTGTATTTAATGTACAACAGCGATGAAATAAAACATTGCCGCAATCGTTTCCGGGAAGGGACAGAAAACACGGTCTTTAAAGGCGTGTAATTTAGGACATAGAGCAGCCATTTCCCACCCGTTTGTTGAATCCCGTTCGCGGGAAGCTTCCAGCACCATCATCACCAGGCTAAACCTACTTAATAATGCAGCAGGCCCAAACAAAGCACCTGCGATGGGATGAAAACATGGCAGTCGGCGCTTCGTCACCGATTCAATATTTACATTTAATCCACCCTGGTCCGCGGCGCGGGCCCCAAAACATCTGTCTATTATCATGAAATAAAACAGCAACAAAATATAAACCGGACGCTTTAGAAAAAGCACATCTAACGAGCCGTAGAGTACGTGCAGCGGTATTT
The DNA here is from genome assembly GCA_000473525.2 of Anopheles melas. Lineage (NCBI taxonomy): Eukaryota > Metazoa > Arthropoda > Insecta > Diptera > Culicidae > Anopheles > Anopheles melas. The sequence continues at coordinate 1,235 of KI921044.1, read as the reverse complement.
GGGAAATGGGTAAATATTGCTTCTATTCCATTGCCCGGCGCACGAGTGTGCTTAGTACACGGGCCGTGGCGTACGCCTAGAAATGGCGCTTGAAAAATAATTAAACTCAGCACGAAATACATTGAAACGCAGCAGTCGTACATGGAGCAGGGCAGTACGGAGAATGGTTTCCCAAAGTTGGTTGCTCACTTATGTATGAGAGTTGCGAACGGGGTCTGTGTAAATTGTTGTAATTTCATGTTTCATGAGTCCTCTACCAGGGGGGGGGGGGTCGGTGTTTATAGCAGCACAAATTGCAATATGTAACATTCACTCGAATGTTTTACCATTAAATAGGAAGGTTCCATCGTGTTTTCCGCACCGAATCAACGCGCTGAAACAATGCATTTGATTGGATTTTAGCCAGCGTGTACACATTTGCTTTCCCACGCAGTGGAGCGATTTGAAAGACAGCTTGATTGAAACGATACTAAGCATTGCTGCCCTTCTCTTGATCTTCCATCGATGTAGCAAATGCAACCGGGGGTAAAATGCAGCATAAAACTACTCCCATTCAATTGCGGAAACATCCCAAAACCGGGATCGAGGGTTTTCCAATTCCCAGCTACTGCCTGTCGCATTTTCTTGCGCGGCGCATGTGGGGCGATTGTTCACGGTGACCTTGCTGCTGCTGCATGCGATTGACAAATTGCTTACACTTTCCACCACCACCACCACCACCCAATGAAGCTACCCCAGTGTTCCATTTCATTCCATTGCATTGCAGTTCTCTTCCATTTTCCATATCGCTCTGTCACTGCAAAATGGAGTGTACCGCCAGGTGAAGATCGGTGAAGCTTCTCCGCCACCACAGCGACCGTGGTGGCAAAAATGCAGTGCAAATGGCTTTGAATCCACTTTGCACATGCACACTGGAACTGAGGGGGGAGAAAGAGAGGGATTAAGAAGGTGGTGCTGTGGTGCAAACCGAATTCTCGGTATGCTATTTTTAGCGACTAGCTTTTGAAAGCGATATTTCGCATGCGGCACGATCGAGATAAGGGACGAGCGAGGACGAGCGAGAGACAAGCACCACCATAGATCATCCGGAACTTTAGCAGTAGAGTATAATGCGTTGTGCATGGCTCTCTCTCTGTGTGTGTGTGTGTATAACAGTGTCCGTAATGAGGGTTCGTCTGGTGGCTGGTTGGATGGGAAAACACATCACCCACAGATGGAGACGCCCGGTCGGCGTC
>AXCO02006731.1:0-17948 GCA_000473525.2 Anopheles melas | reverse complement strand
CAATGAACGACTGTTGCAATGACGAACAATATACTCGCTGGTGTGAAGTCCCTCGGTGCAAAATCCCACCACCCGGATGGTGTTGCCTATGGCGATTAAGAGGCTGCAAAAATACCCTACCACGAGTCGCTCGCTCTCGACTGAGCTTTGACACTTGCTACGCTTTGTTTCAGCCTGCTTTGAAATAGCTCGGGTAGGGAATTCTACCAGGAGACATTCTATTTTCCCTCGACACCCCTTGCGCCACGGAATGCATTTCGTCATGTAGCAATTATTATCGCACACGTACTACGGGACCACGTACACTGGTTGAGTGTCTGTGTGCGTACATTCAACAAGCGTCGCTTTTGCTGGTTCCTTTCTTTAGAGAAAATATTTTATTTATACACAAGACCCAAACTGGGGCGGGGGAGCAAAACAGGTACGGCGAAGAGGATTGACAGTATTTGTCCTCTGGTACGTGCTGCTTTCGGGCTCCAGGCGAACGTCCCAGGCAACGTGTGTGCGTGTCATTTTACCACCATCACCCTTTCGCTAGCCCCCACTCTCCCACTGAGCTCAATTAGTCGGCACACTTCGGTCCATAAGAGCCGTCGGCCGTATCCGCTGGGAGGACCGCTCCATTTTCGCCCTCAGAACCTCTCAGCTCTTGGGAGTTGCTCAGAAGGAATGCATGGCGATGGTGCTATTATTACCATTAATACTTCCAGCGCTCATTTTTTCCCCATTCTCCCCATGGAATCTCTCTTCCCCACTGTCTCGTCTGGAACATCTGGATCATAAACTGCCCCTTGCCAGCTTCCGTCACTAACCGCAAACTTCTCGCATGTCGTTGACTGTAAGTCAACCGCAGCGGAACGGTCGAGAGTACGTAGAAGGCATGTCAAGGGAAAGGGGTCCATCCACGGCGGCTGCTTTACCTCGATTCGTTGGAGGCTCGTGCCATCAAAATGAAGATTAATTATACCGACGCCGCCAATCACGGCCATCGACCATCGGTGGAAGGCTTGAAGGTTTGAGTGATGCCATTAGCAAGATAGAGAGTGTGTGGGTGAACGCGCGCACGCTTGGGTAAACAGTCGGCCGAAGCGAAATCAATGGCCTCAACACACGACGCAGAAGGACACCTAAGGGACGCAGAAGGTGGTTGGCTTCCTGGGAAGAATGTATCAGTCGCGGTCGTCTAGTGGTCTTGCATAGTGTGGTGTTAAATGTAAGTGGTATAGTAAATGGTTATAGGTTAACCATATACCACAGCCTGACACATATAATGGCCAGTTTGGTTGCCATTAGGAGAGACCATTCACACAACATCATAAAACAGACTATTTCAAAATAAAAGACCTACTACGATTCAAAAGGTTGCTTGCTCTCCAGTAAACAAATCGTAAAAGTCGTTTTTTGCAACAAATTGCATAACTTTAGGCGCTTGTTAGTATAGCCTCACATTCAACGCGCGCGATAAACGCGTCCAAAGATAGTTGTATTTAGCTAAAAGGTCGCCTGTTTTTCAAAGTGCTATTTCTGTCGCCTTGCTGTTTGTTTCCGAACAATATGCCTTTATTCCCACCGGTTTATCCGTGTTTCCATACGGCCAAGAATTCAACAAACTGCTCAAGTATTCCTGCCAACACCGTATCCTCCCCGCCCGCGCCCAACACTCTATTGTGCAGCAATAATCCAGAACCCTTATCGTGTATTATCGTGGCTAGTTTTTCATATCTTTTTTTACATTCTTTTCTATCTTTATTCTTACAACTCTGCCCAACGATAGTGTAAGTCACCATGCTGGTACGATGATAAATTCATGCGCCCAGCAATGCGCCACTATTTTTAACTCGACCAAAAACTTTCAACACATTTACCGCGCAACCGTCACTGTGAGCCCTTCTCTTCCCAGCCTACCGATGAAATATTAATTACTCGAGCCATATTTTCCGCGAGATTTTATCTACTTCCCGCAACAGACAGCGCAGCGCTAGCGGAACTGTGCAGAAGGTGCCTTCAACGCTACGCTCAAGTCTTGCACGCGTAAACAGATTAAAACTTCGCGAACTGCTGAAGGTTTGACTTGTGTTTGAGTGGTAAATTTCGCTGCACTTCTAATTAGCCCACCACTGCGTACGTACGGGCAACGTGGATCGCTCCGACGATGCCTTGTTTTCCACTTATTTGTGTTTCGTTTTAAAGCCCATTCTTTGGAGCGGGGGTTGTAACTTGCCCAGCCAGAACGGAGTCCAATTTTAATTGGGCTGCGTTCTAGTGCAATCTGGAAATTGGACTTAGCGCTGCATACACTAAAGGTAGGATTAAATTGGCTCCAAACGATAAAGTTTCTCCCCTCTTCCAGAATGTCATCAGTGCTGCCCGTGTCCAGGGCTGGCACTTAAACTCCACCGTAGCAAATGGATATTTATTTTACGCTTTTAAAGTGCATCCGTTTAGTGCATTAGCTGGCGGCAGCGTCAGTTATTGCTTATTGCTTCCCTCTCCCTCTCTCTCTTTCTTTCTGTCTAACCCTCAACCTTCGCTACCGACCTCGTCTCCGGTAGTCGGAAGCCGCACAAAACAGCCAGCACGATCGAAAAAGGTCAACAGCACGGGTTGCAGGAAGTGTAAAGATAAACACAGTCACATACAGACACCCTTACAGAACCATCCGGAGTGCCCGCTCGGGACCTTTGGCACCGTTTTCTTATGTGGGTCGATGCGAGCGAGCGAATGAGCGAGCGAGGGTGTGCGAAAGGAAAACGTGCAAACGTTGCTAAAACAATGCTGTGGCTGCAGGACAGTGACGATGAGATGCATTTAAAATGGCGCCGCCAGACAACCAGCAACCTGACTGTGCTGGTGCTGCTGCTGCTGCACTGTGCTGGTGGTTGTGTTTAGCTTGGTGTGATTCGCTTTTCCGGCGCATTTCCCTGCTTGATTACAGCAGTTTGTTAATTCAAGCTTCGCTGATTTGAGTTTTTCTCATTTTTTTTTGTTTGTTTCGCCCGTCGTCATCGTGGCCCTGCTATGGCTCTGCTTTTCTATCTCCGCAAGCGAGCTTCAATTGTGAGGTTACATCGAGCATAATGATGGCCACCCGCCCCTCGGTAACAGTGTGGGGGTGCTTCCTCGTCTACCATTTCCTAGTAACTTGCAAAGAATCATGTTTTTCTTTCGTTCCGCTTGTTGTAAGTCAAGTGCTGCATGCGCCCACCAAGCACAGAACGATGGATGGAGTGGCGCACGGAAACGATTTGCATTGCTAGCCGGACACTTACCGATTGTTGTGTTTCCTGGCTCGTTTCCGGTGGATTTTTTACTGCTGCTCTCTGCTGCTTCCCACACTCCGAACGGCGAAACAAAGCGTTTCGTGATTTGTTGCTTTAAAACAAGCCTCGCGCTACCGTGTGGAGTAGGTCGTGCTGTGCGCTTATGTTTCGTTGACCTAGCGTGAAATTACAAAACCATTCGGAAATTATCAACATTGGTTTTAATGCGCTTTCCGCCCTGCCCTTTCAGCCTCCCGAGTTCCGTGAAATTGAATTTTCAAAGCCAGCGGCTAGTAGCATCAACGCTGCTGCTCCGTTTTTGTGCGAAATGCCTTTTTCATCATTAATTTTGCAATGGAAATGTGGCCCCCCCCCGGGCTAATGCTAGAATTTGCTCACAATTACTTTAATTAAAAGCGTAGCCACAAATTAGTATCTCTTGCGCCGATTCCATTTCGTGGTCGGGTACTGTTGGTTGGTATATGAATACAGCAAATCGCTGATAGCGAAATCGAAACGAATGATTATTGGTTGAAAGGTATCAGTTGACATTGAGTGTGTTAAGCACAACTGGATGTTTTGGTTGAAAAATTAAAACACATTTGTATCGAAAATACGTTTGCAGCAATTTTTGACACCAGTAAAAGCATCGTTTACCATCGCTCAGTACATGATGATGTTCGCCATTTTTGTGCGAAATCAATATCTACTTTCAAAACTTCCTGTTACTGTGTCGAAACACAATACAAACATGCCACATCCGACAAGCTCGTTGCAACGGAGTTCTGCTTCATTTGCATGCCCGCTTTGCTTGCTGCTCCAACATCCAACTCATCATCATACCTCCACTCCAGTCCACAACGAAGCAGTGCCGGCCAGAGTTCGTTAGGACACGGCCGTTTGATCTCCTGTGCAACAATGGCGCTTCCGCTGTTTGCTAGTGCCCATGTGCCCATATTGCTTGTTCCAGTTGCATGCTATGTATATTTTGCTTGTAGTTGTGTCCCTACTGCTTCTTTTTTTGCCTACTACCAGCCTTTCCTGTGTGAGAACAAGATGATACGAAATGCAACTCAAACCCATCAAATGAATGATGCAAACCTAGCTGCATAATGCTCGTTCTGTTTCTGTTCCATTACAACACTGTACTTCCGTTACACCGTTTGTTTCCACTTCTTTTCCTGCTCTATTCCAACCACAATTCGTTGTAAAAATGTTGTTGTGTTTTGTTTGTTTTTCGACTATTTAAATAAAATGTTACCCAAATTCACCTCCATCAACGATAACAAACAAACCAAACGCCACCCACCGTCGGCTTATTGTCGACGCATGATCGTGCGCTACCGGGCCTGGGGATGCGCCAAAGAGCAGCATGTCGCTATTCTTCTTCCGGTTGCACAATCTCCAGCGCGAGGAGGCCAACAAGAAGCGCAAAAAGCAGCAACAGCAGCAGCAACAGCAGCAACAGCGCGTGCGGCAACGGCGCGGTGCCAAAGTCTTCCGTGGTGTGTCCTGCAACTCCGGCATCAGCCACCTGACGCTCGGACCGTCGCGGCTCTTCGAGAAGACGCCCATGAGCCCGTCCGACAGTCTCGACGAGATCGCGCTGCAGATCCCAAGGTATTTATCGCACAAGTAGAATCGCCCACTACCACACCGCCCCAAAAGCTTGTCAGAGTGCCCGCGTGTGTTCTATGTTAGATGTACAATGTCTTAAAGTGATTCCTACCCAAACATCGTCTCCGCCGAAAGAAAAACAACCCCACCAGCGCCACCTGTCCGTTGTCTATTAGCGCCGCTGCCGAAACTTTTGCCGCTGTAATCAAAATTAAGTTTGACAATTTTTCCAATCTCCACCAAATCGCACCGCTTTTACCTCGACGGGCGGCGAAAAATCTTTCACTTACTCTACAGTTCTCTCTCTCTCTCTCTCTCTCTCTCTCTCTCTCTCTCTCTCTCTCTCTCTCTCTCTGTCCTGTTCCGTCTGCATTGAGGAGACTTATGCATTGACGGGGCCCGCACGGCGCTTGTTGTCACCGCTAAACTTAAAATAATGAAATTTTCTCATTAAAAACTTTTCCTTTCGTTGCATTATCTATCTCTCGTCCGACCTTTTTCAGCGGATGGGTTTCCGCCTTTTCGTTTCACTATTTACCTTTTTTTTTCATCTACCTGTCCGGTGAAAGTCAGTCTGTAATCTTTTTATACTTTATTTGGTCACTTTTTTTGGTGTCTACCGTTTGTTTGAAGGGCGATATGAACAGTAATCAGCCCTCTTAAGACAGTGGTTTCCAATTTATTCATTAAAGAAACATGTCAATGACTTACGGCTTCATTTTCTTACAAGTGAAACGATCAGATCGTTTAGATAGCTTGTATTACACACTAAGCGCCTAAATGTCTGCAATGCGCGACACAAAATAACGCGATTATTGCATAGGGTGCACTTTAAATGCCGTCAATTCAACTGTACTTTCTTTTTGGGGTGAAAACTATACCAAAAATGTTATCAAAACATTCCTCTTATCTCGAAAACAACCACGCCCCTAATAACATCAAAAACTCCCACAGGAAACGATGGTCAAACTTTGGATAACTCCGTACGACGATTCCACTGCTTCCCAGCGTGTAACGGTCCTAGTGTCCTCAAAAACTTGCCACCGAGCGCCATAATTACGTTTCGCTCCAGTTTGCCATACATTTGTTGCACATGCATATGCACATCCAATATGTTACCCGCTGGCTTGTGCATAATTCTAATCAACCGTCCAGTGAGTGTGTGTGTGTGTGCGTGTCAGCATGCAATTAGATTACTACTAAAGGGAATATTTTGTGTGATACTTGCGAGTTACGCAAAACCCCAATGTCCATCGAGATGTTGCCCTTCCTGCAAAAAGGGAATTGCAAATGGGAGCTTTTGCTGATGGCAATTTTATTGGAGCTTTAAGATCAATCAGACCCGCCTGCAGTTGGTGCCACATTCAACCTGTTATCCCTACCGAGTGTGCAACCGGGTGGAAAAGCATTCCTCGTTTGCACGTACTGTGGACGAACTATTAAACTATAATCGAATTGTGTAGCCGGAGTTACGATTATTCCCTCACACCTTGAAGCGCATGCAGGAGACTTATTTCACCATCGATCGAAATCATAAACGCATCACGTTCACCGGTGGGATTTATGCTCTGGGACAGGTAGTCCGTAATTACCTACGTAAGATAGTTCATAGCGATCCTGTCCTAATAACTATCATTCGCTCCGAACGAATCGATAATTCCCATGGGGATTGTGTTAGCCAGTTGTAATGACCAGCACCATTCCCGTGCTAATGTTTCCCTCTTTTCTTGCTCATTCTCGTGCGAAACAAAGTGATCACCAGCGCGAAGTATGCTTTCGCTTTAAAAACCACATCACACAAACAGACGGGGGGCGCCTGTGGGATTTTGTGGTGGTGGAGCCGGTTGCCATCATGATGGGGGCCATGCTATACTAACCGCAACGGTACGTGGAACCGCAGAACACACACATTCCAACACAACTCGCAACCAGGCCAGCTCAAAAATGCCTCGACGAACTCGAAACTCGAATCAAATATTTATCAACGTTCTGTTGTTCCTCTCATGTGATATGAAAAATACAACGAAGGAAGCGAAGGTGACGAAACACCGGACCGAGAACGTCGTGGCACGGAGTTAGCAACCGAAACGAAACAGAATCCATATCACTTACTAACCGTATCCTGAACAAACATGGCTTCGTTATTCGGTGGTCAGTTATTTCAGTCCCTTTCCGTGAGCTTCCGCACGCCGCCCGCCTTTGTTTAACGACTCATTTACGAAAGGGTTTTTAGGGCAATTTTGTGGGAAGGAGGAGCAAGGGTTTTTGGAAAGATGGCTAAACCTAAACCGCGTGACGGAACCGTCCTTGTGTGAGGACAACATCAATGCCGTAGCTATCGATGGACGGGTCGGTCTTTTTCAGATGGCTAATGATACAAACACTCACACACGATTATTGGACGATGTATCCTTCATCGTCATCTGTTGCACGTTTCACAGCGTCACTTGTTGCTGATGGCAAACAACTTAAAAATAAACGAGATAAAGAGTGCTCATCATTGAGTCTGCATTAGAATACATAATCTTGCTTTAATTTCTCAACGAAACATCCAATTTTCTCCCCTAAACACTCGTTAAACTCATATCCGCCGTGAGGTATGCAATCTGCATAGTAAAACATGCCGGTTGACGTTTTTTGTAAAACAGTTTAGATTGACTCCTTATTAAATGCTCAATGTCTGTAGCTCGCTACTTGTACATTATTAAGTGCTTCGTTTAAAAAGCAATAAAACTCAATCTCCCTGGTGAATGTATGAGTTTGAACAAAAAGATACTGAGGAGATACTAAATAAATTTTACGAAACCATGATTTTACAGCGCAGATGAAACATGTTTCAATGCCTGTCTAGCACAAAAAGGGACAAATCCTTACGCCCGTTCGTCGCCCTTTTTCCCCAGCATGCGTTTGTTTTAGCGTGCATACTGGCTCAAAAGCGCTCACAGTACATTTCCGAAAACGCTGTATCAGCACCTATCCTTTAAGTGGTTACCGCTTCTCCGAGATAGATCCCCTAGTGGCATTACGTACCATTACAGGCGACCGAATCTGCGTACCAGCGTACCGATACCGTCCGACCAGTTTTGTATGACAGAGTGGCGAGAACGAAGGGCCGATGTATGCATTTTCCATGCATGAAAGCCCTTCTAGGACGTTGTTCAGTGGCGAGAACGAAGGGCCGATGTATGCATTTTCCATGCATGAAAGCCCTTCTAGGACGTTGTTCAATCTAAGCTCCAGCACAAGCTAACATCATACTATGTGAAGCGGCACTCACCGCAGGGGAAAACATAAACCCCGAAAGCTTATTGCCTCGGGTATTAAAAGCTTCCCAACCAGACGAACAGCCGTGAGTTCCCACTATATTTCCCCTACTGAAATGGCTCGCTTCTCTTTCAGCGTGGTAATTTAAAACGTAAACAAATCGTTACCGTTACTTCATTCGCTTGCGCGGAGTGCACGATCAGCTGTTTCCACGAAAAGCCCGAACCGGAGGGGCACTCACGCGGCACTCATACGCCATCGGGCATGCGGATAACGCGTGTGTCTACGCTAACTACGCGTAGAACAGTTTAGCCAGAACAGAAACCCCAAAAGCTTCGGCCCATAACGCCATCGCCATGCTGTATCTCGCTCCAACATCATCGTCATCGTGTGCCACACACTACCTCCCCTGCCTAGGACTCCCAAGCCGCGCAACAGCGGGCTTCGGCTCGAGGAAAACTGTCTCGCCTTTCCCCGAGCCAAGCGAACGACACATTTTTCAGTTGCTAAACGACCGTTACCGCGTGCACAAGCGAGCCGAAGCTCATCTCGCGTGTCCCATACAAGCCGACTCTCACCCGATGCGGGATGCTTACTGCATCAACTGCTGCATACTGGTGGTGCATATGCGGGTCCGCGTGTGCGTGTGTGTGTGTGTGAAACGGTAGAATGGAAAACGGCTTCCGGTACGCAATTAAGCAATTAGTGCGCGGTCGTTGAAAACGGAAATCGGTTGCGGTGTTGAATTTGACAGTCGAACCCTCCCCCATCCTGGACGCGTGCAAGCAGCTGAGCAATGTCGCAAAGAATTGAAGAAATAAGTTAATCCTGGCTCCAAAAAAAAAAATCGAATTTTGTGTGCGCAGAGATCTATCGCCAGCATTAAGCCCAGAGTGTACAAAGCTGAACCTGAAACGGTCTGTGATGTTAGTGCAACGTTGAAGCAATAGTAAAACAAAAGCATAACCTGGCCGTGAAGTGCATCCTTGATCATCCTTATAGTATCTAATCGTGATTTGTAGCACACTGAGCGGTGTTTCTCATTTGTCTAGCCAATTCTAACGCAATGTGTTTCCGTGTCTTATCGATTCGCCGACTGTGCAGAGTCACCGAGTAGAGCCTCAGCGCACCAGGCGGCACACCAGACGTCCTAAAAAGAGTGTCTCCCCCATCAAGCATACCGGACTATCAGCAAATATTGATTATGCTTCGTATCACTATCGATAATGACGCCAACGGGCGTCGAAACGTGTTGCTGCTGGCTTCAGGAGGGAACCATTCTTATCTACACCCCACCGGCGTAGCCCTCACGTGACGTCTTGGACGGATGTTTTTCCTGGCCGCTGTGAATGTGATCCTGTGGAACCAGTGGATTAAATAGAAACCCTCTCCCCCCCCCCCGTCCCGAAAAGGAATTGAATGTGGTAGCGCTTGATCGCCGGTATTTTTCCTCCGAAAGCTACGCTTTGGGGTTGGTGTGATGTGAAAATTATTCCACAATAACATCCAAAGTTGGCTGCTGACGCTCGAACCAGCTCGAGTCGGTGGTGAATAGTTCTGATGGATTGCTATATCGCGTATGCATGTATGTGTCTGTCTGTGTGTGTGTGTTAAATGGAAGCTTCAGCACAGCAACAGTCGCCGCTGTATTAGGATGTCGTGCGGACGGGTGCAATCCAGTGAAGTGTTCGGTTGAGCGCATTTTAATTCGTGCATTCGTGCTAAACAAAACACAGTGAAAACACACACACACATATGTACAACCGCCACTAATTAATCTACGACCCATAAAAACAAACTCCGGAAACAAACAAAAACACCGTGCAGCAGAATCCAGCGCGTGTTTCGACCAAAACCCTGTGTCTGTGCCTGTGCAGCAGCAGCAGCCAAAGCGGTCCCGATGCCCCAAGCACGGAGCAGCTCGTCTACGTTTCACTGTCCGGCGGAATTTATTATGGCAGCAACCAGTCGCTACTCATCCTACAACTGCTTGACCTCATGGGATTCATACGATAAAATACCAAGGTTACTATGCTGGGAGTTGGCACTGACACTTCCAAAACACTTCGATCTCCTGCCACAGATTGTAGTGCTTTTTCTTGCGAATCAGAATTACCTTTTGGAGAGCTTAAATGGAATCCATGCTGAGGTCCCCCCCCCTTGGAGTAGCAGGATATCCCTGGAGTCAGACAACGGCTTCCGTGTGTACCGATCATGTGTGAAAACTAGTTCCAACTCCAAACCGGCAATCCCCCGACGCTGCCAAGGGAGCAGCGCCGCTTGCCTTAATCCGGAGTAATTTTATTTGAAATGAAATTTACCCCTTAACGAAGCGCACGTATCGCACGTCAGCCGACGGGCTGGGCCGTTGGACTGGACCAGATCCAGTTTCATTTTCCATAATGATCATTGGCTCGATTAAATTTAAATCCACACAAGAGGAAAGATAGTGATGATGTTAGCGTGATGAGGAGCAAGAAGAGTAAGGGAGCGTTCACAATACCGTCCCTATAAATAGAACCGGAAAAAGCCGACTGTGTACGGGTATTATCCTCGATTCATGCCCGAATGGAGCCCGTTATGAGTGTCCTTTGTGCATGCGGCCAGCATGAAAGGTGTGCCAAAGTGGGTTGATGAAGCGATCGGTACCGACGCTCCTCCATTCATCGAATGTAATCGATCTTCTTGCCAGTGTTCGTATAGTGCCTTTTTTTAACTGCAGCACAAACTAAACGAAACGGCAACGGAAACTTGCGTTCCCTTCGGTGCAAAACTCCGTAATAAAGTGTCGTCTTTGAAAAGTTCGAATTTTTCGCACTGCAATCCAAGCGAAACGTGACAAACTCGAGCGCGCGCGCTTGGTGGCCTTATTGGACACCAGGTGAACTCACCCGAACATAAATGGGAATCTTTTTCCTTTCCGCAGCGCTGTCCAAGCGATCATAAATAGTGTGGGGTAGTTATATTGGACCATTCCGATGGTTCACGCGCTCAAGTTTGCCGGTTTGGAAAGGAAGTGCTGCAAAACTGCAGCAGAAAATCGGCACGACCGTTGTTAACATTTATTGTTCGTCGTTTCTTGTTTTTCCTTCCCCTTTTTCTAGCCCAACAAGCACAAGCGCTTCGCAGACAGATAAGAAAATGAAGTAAAAGTTCGTTTGCAATGCGCGCATCGTTATTGCGTTTTGTAATTTTGCCGCTACTCACCTTTATATGGCGACTGCAGTGTGGGAAACATTATTGCTATAAAAAAGAGTTTTTTGGCCCCGTATGAGTGTTTCTTTTTCGCATCCCCAGAGCGCACATAAAACTGGCGTACGGTTCGTTAATTGTCTTTTAAATTTGCTCTCATGCACCTGCTTGCTAGAGAGGAAAAACCCCAACAAACTGAAGGTAATCTGGTGGAGTGCTGCAGCGATCTGTAGAGAGTTTTCTAATAACATTCTGTTACAAGTTTATGTGCCGTGAAGAACATGTTTATTCTCTGCAGGAACGCCTAAGCGAAGCAGTTTGGAGTTTGGAACGTTACAGAAACAAGTGATTAAGTAACTACTGGGGGAAATTATCTTCATCAAGAGAATTTTGTTTCGGAATCAGGTTACTTACAGGTTTTTGTTTTGTGGATTGCATACCTCACCCAAACATTAATTACGCCGTAAAGTATGCAACTCGCATAACACAAACCAGCTTGCTGCAGCATTGCCCCTTTCTCTTTATCAGTTTCAGCGAGGAGCAAGGATTAGCTGCTCTGATAAAGCCAAATGATGGATTTACAACCAGTAGCAGTAGCGAGTTTATCAATCTTAATGCATTACTTAGTTGGTGCGTTCTCTGAACCCAAATAAGGCTTTCCATCCCCTTTGCTAAAACATGAAGCCAAATTAGTGTGTTTATGTTTATTACTGACTTTAATATACGTATGGGAATCAGGCAACCATCAATTCCCATACAGGACTGATTTAACCGCACGTCACATTACCTGCACCACTTCAAAGCCATTCGTTCTCGTCCCCCCAGCCGACACGATCCCGACTGCATGTCGGCCGCGTACGGATGGAGCCGCTTTCCCGCTTATTTTATTTCGGTCCCAAACTGATTCTGACTAATGATTAGTGTCACAAAGCCCACCACACACACGCCCCATACAATCAGCCGAGGGACTGTAATGCTGCTCAGTCCTGCAATAGAGGGGCTCATCATTTTAGGGTGCGGTGTACCATAATGCGCCTTCACACACACACACCCACATGGACCCTATGAGCTGACAATTTTCCCGGTCCATTCTCGCCCACATTCTCTACGGGCATCTCGCATGTGTGACATGCTGATTTTGGGAGTTCACTTTCCATGGTAAAATATGGTTTTGCAAAAAAAAAAAAAAGAAAGCAACGGCAGCGCACGTCTCCGGTAACTAACAGTGCGACCAAAAACCCACACCCTTTTGGACATCACATCGCACTCTTTTGTGTGTGTGTGTGTTTGCGTGTCGAAAGAAAGTTCAAGGCTACAATTTACAAGCGCCGTAATAACCCTATCAGTGTGCGCCGTTATCGAGCGAGCGCGCGCCCTGCTGGATTTCCTGCTGCGGCAAAAGGGAAGAAACATAACATACCACAAAATGAACCAAAAAAGCCAGCGGGTGTGCGCACACTGCATTAAACAAAGGATTGCGCCCTGCCCCCTGTGTGAGTGTGTGTGTGTAGCAAGAACTTTGGGCGAAACGATCGAGTATGGAGCAATATTATAGAATGAATGGCAAAAGAACAGCAATCTGCCATCGCCGACAAACAAAAGATGGCATAAACCACACGTTTATGGTGTCTACCAGGCTCCCGGGTTGCCATTTTTCTCCATTTTTACACCACACACACACACACACCCCCCCGAAGAAGGTTGGTTCACATTTGACCGCAGGAATAACGTGTACGAAAAAAAAACACCTTCACGCATCCTCCGCCACCAAGATGCTGAGAATGGGGATCTTTTGAGCGGTTTCCATCCCCCCATTTTCCTTTCCTTTCGATGAACCATATTTTGTCGCACACGGTTCTCCCAAAGGATTTCATGGGTTTTGCTGTCGATGGCATTTTAGATTAAGATAGGTAAAGTATTGCTACATGCTTTGTTTCGGGAGTCATTTTTTCTTCCTCCAATGTTAACCCTCTTCATGGTGTAAGAGAAGCAACCGTATAAGCTCGCACACATTATATTCAATTTCTAACGTTTTTGCTCGTGGTATAAGAATACAATGCTGGGAGCTTAACTGAAGCTACTTTTATGCTTTAAGAGCACTTGAGCAGTGTACTTCAACTCGTTCCCGACGGCGTTGAATAAAAACATAACCTTACAAATCGATACCACACGCGTTTGGCCCGGCTTGGCCCGGCCCACCACAATCCAGCCTCCACGTTCAGGTGAAATTTCCCCGATTTTTCGTGACAAAAGCAAATAGCATGTGCCTCACTTCCGGGAAGAGAACATCACAAACTATCTGCTAGACATGTATTACCGAACACACACACACACACACACACACACGTCCATAAAATTAACATAAACGCTAACGTTCTGCCCCGACTTTCGATGACACGTACAAGGGTTTTGTGGGTCGTTGCAGCGGGTTTGCCCTTTTCAAGTGCTTAATCGCTTAATGCTCGCACGTGGATGGATCTGTTCGAAAGGATGAACCGGTTTTCCATGTAACTGCCTCCCACTCACACATACACACACAAACACACACACTCCCCCCGGAATCTTGCCGTGGGGGCTAAATGCAATGAACCGGCGACAACACAGCATCACAAGATGATGCTATGATGTTTGAAGATTAGCATCTTTGAAGATTGTCCCATCGCCGTGAGCGGGCATAAGGGTGGTTTCATGTGTGGCTCAATTCATTGCAAAACCCTGTTCCGAGACACCTATAACCTTCGTTCATTCCTGGTGTGTTGTGTCGCAAGCAGTAGCATGTTTTTATTGGTTGGGGTTTTTGCTGGTAAAGTACGGTTTAGAAGCATCAACAGTCAATTTCTGAACCATAATAAGCTTGTTTACGAAATGGATCTTCGTTGTTTACATACGAAAGCCCAGATAACAGATCATAACATCATAGAAGCAAATTAGTCTAAACGTGCATAATAGCATACGTTATCGATGCAAATTGCAAAATTCCACAAATCAGGCTCGTGTCTGACCACTCCATCTAAAATATTACATCCAAATACACTGACCACACTGGGTCTATCACACACAACCCTTAAACTGCTCCGCGTGGGAGACTTCAAAATATTCTCAACGCTCAAGGACGCTAGACGGCTTCTTCGGAGAACCCCAAAAAGAAACGATGTTTGAAAAGCACAAGCATTACTTTTGTTTGCCTTGCTGGAAGCAACCTTTGCATTCAAATAAACGTGTATCATTATCGTTATTTTCTTCCAATCCTGGCGCCTGTACTCCCTCATGTGCGTCCTCAGAAGAAAAGATCGCACTGTTTGCTTCACTTGCCAAACCCTTTTCTCCCGATGTGCCGAACCATAAATGTGCTTACCTCTTTGCTATTGTTCTCGTTGGTGAGCAGGGATCGTAAGCAGCATTTACAATTTCGTGCGTTGTCAGCAAAAGGCGCAAGAGTTGTTGACCCCCGTTTTACAGAATCCCATATTTCACGGATATTAAACCAAGGCCAAGGCACAACAACAACACGGCACGGCGCACAGACGGCTTGTGTTTGTACCTGTAATGGAAATGCGTTTTTCGTTACACTTTAATTACGCCATTCATTACCGTGCGATGAAGTGATTTGGGCCCCGTTGGTGGGAGGTGAAGCACCACACCGGAAGAAACAACATTCCGAAATTCCAATTTACATGCCCCCTATCTTCCCCAGTCCCCGCCAAGCCGAAACAAATTACCTCTTATTATTCGGTGTAATCCGACCCGTCCTGAGCTTTCATCTGCAGGACGGTTGTGCAAATATTATTCTCAGGCAAAAAACATTCATCCCGCTGGTCCTCTTCCCTCTTCCCTCCCGGCGCGTTCGGTTGCGTCCGTTTTCCCAGGAAGGAACTCTCTCCCGAACGCACCCGGTGACACACACACACACACACGGTGAGGGCACGGGGCGTTGGAGGTTTGGGTCAGCAAAGAAGAAACAGCAAAGCTCACGGAAATGCAAATTTGTAATTAAGTTTGCCAAAGCGTCGGGTGTGCTTGTGCCCTGCTTGGCAGGCCAGTTTTAGCGCGGGCTCAATTTACCACAAATGAATGATGAAAAATGAGCTTGGATGAGCGTGAAATTTGAAGTGCTCGCCTTGAACCGGTCCTTGCACGTGCGTCGGGTTTCCGTGAGAGTGCCCAAGTGCTTGGGCAATTATTTTCGGGCGTCCCCCCGTCGTCGAGACGGTGCCAGAGCTCTCATCGTGCCACGCTGCGGTAAAACGGTTCAAGTAGACCGTCTTTGATTTGTTGCACAAACGATCCTTATCCACAAACGAGCCTTGCGGTGCCTGCCAAAAGGCTATCACCGGCGTGGGTTATGGTGAGCAAATTTATCGTTTTCTCGTCTGCTGAGAAACGGCCAGTTAGATTATCTCTCCAAGGGCACCACAGACACATACCCGACGCCGACTGTTAGCGTCTGGCTGCTGGGGAAGTGGTGGCATTTCATTAGAGATACTAATAGAAGTTATTGTTGACGGAACGACGCAGAAAGGGCAACCTGAAGATCGGGTTTAGATAAGCAAACGTGCCAAATTATTACACCAAATAGCTAAACATTGTCAATGGTCAGAATCTAGAACAGCATGTCGGGAAGCGCTTGAATTTGTTTGCCTACAACAGCACCATCCTTTAGCGTGTACCATATTTGAATCGTTCATTAAAAAGACCTACAAATAGAGTGTTTACACTTACACTAGAAGAGAAGACACACGCATTGTGACAGCTGTCATCTATCAAACTTCTGCTCGAGTTGCGCTGGTAGGACCTTTTTTCAATGTTTATTCCAAAAAATTACGTTTCAAGCAATTTACAGCTGTGCTGCCTGCCAAAAATAAAAATAAATCATTACCAGCTGTCCGTCCCTTGTCGCAACAATCGCGACAGCGATCAAATCCGGGGCCCCGTGTTGGGACGTTCTCTTTTTATTGTAATTGCAGTGGCAATCAACAAAAGACGTCAACCCTGAAATGTAATTCAATTCGCGAATTACTGCCGCCACCGATTACTATAAAATTGCGAAAAGAAAGAGCAGAACCAAAAACTCGGTTGACACTTTTACGAACCAAAAGGAAAGCAAGGAAGATGTCGCACACGTCCGGCAACAATGTGGAACAACTTGAAGAAATGAAAGTTTCAAAAGCTCGTTTCACACCAAATTGCCCCAAAATAAAAAAATCCCTCCCCAAAAAGTGGTCGTGGGTCAGAAGCGATGGCCTTGAAATGATCTGCTAATTCCATTTTCTCCTTCCTTTCTCTACCGTGTATCTTCTACGCGGACCATTCTTCAATAACCGCAGTTCTGGACACACACACACAAAAAAAAACATACTAACGCAAGGAACCAAATACAAACCACTCCTCGAACACCATTGTGTTGTGACCGAAGCTGCTGAAAATGACTTTGCCTGAAAATGTTTGACAGGAAAACCTCTCGCCACAGATTTCTAGCACCTTTCACTGCAAGCGTTCTTTCCCGTAGGGGCGGCGTTCTAATAATCGGGTCGATGCTGGCCGCTTCTCCACTATTTGTCCGTCCAGCCCGGGCCCAGTGCGATGCATTATTTGGGAAACTTTGTCGCCCAACCACAAAGGAATGGCTGCTGTTTGCGAAAAGTTGGTTTGCTGTTTCTGGAAGCTGAAAGTTGCTAACCGAACAACAAGTCAGTCTCAGCACAAACAATGGGAGGGAACGTAGTACAACGAACGACACTTCTTGCTTGGCATTTGTAAGCCATCTGCTCACGTGATACAATAGTGCAACGAGTGGTGGTGGTTGTGGGAGACGTTTTGCTCACCATTCCTACATTGTTTATTCGCCAAATTGCAATCTCCTTTCCCGGGATGCATCTTGGGGAAGCGAAACCCACCATTGTGACCTTGCTCGCGCATTGCAGTGGGGCAACGGACCGTTATTACAGCTGCGTTACAGCTGCGGCAAACGATGTTCAACCAACTTTTTGACCAAGTTTAAATCGGTGGTGTGCTCATGGTGAAGGAGTACAATGTAAAGGGCACAGTTTGAACCAAACAGCCAGTAAAGGGCACAGTTTGTTCGGTGTGAAAACAGTAGTGAAAGATAAATTTGTTCCTTCCCAAAAGCCAATTAGTGTTATCGAAAACGATGAAATGGATTGTACAAATACAGCACAGGAATTGATTTTCCTCCAAAAACAAAGCAAATGAACAAAACAATAGAAAATGATGCGATTGTCACAGTGAAACAGCTTGCGATTGTCACAGTGAAGCTTGCCAAATGCACCCGTTTGCATTATGCAACTGCTCGACGCCATCCTCGTCGGCGGCTCCGTTCGTTGTCATCAGAGTACGAACCTTTCAACCGTACTTCCCGCCAGATGAAATATGCATCCCCTGTTGCAACATGCGCCAATGCAGTTGTGCTGCGGAGGCAGCCATATATGAGACACACACACACGCGCGCGCGGTCCGATTTTGCTCCGTGGTTGTCGGAACTGCTCTTTCCATAGCTCTCTGGCGATAGCTGTCACTGGTTTCGAGAAATGAATTTTCAAATTCAATCCGTTTGGCCCCTCTATCTCTCTCTCTCTCTCTCTCTCTCTCTCTCTCTCT
>AXCO02006730.1:0-15984 GCA_000473525.2 Anopheles melas | reverse complement strand
AGAGAGAGTTGGGATTTGAATACTGCAGATGGAACTGATGGAAATCAATAATTTTGATCTTAATTAATTCAATGATTATTGTAAAACACACTTTGAAATTTTATGAAGAAAAAAAAAAACAAAGAGGTCACGATCAAGATCATCATTTCAGGAACATAAATTTGGTCCTACAATGGCTACAATGGCTTCCTTTTACGATATTTGGAACGATTAGTTTTTACTGCATAACCGATGATCATTATCTAAAACAGTGTTGTTTGAATTTCATTGATAAACTCAATTTATTAAAATTTTTGAAAATAATTCACTAATTTAATTATGTTTAATATCACTTTCAAGATAACTGAACTCCAGAAAACTATAATTCCTTAACAATAATGGTCAAAAATGTACAAGAAAGATGGAAACAGTACCATGTTTAATATGCAAACTTAATCTTCGTTAATCGTTATCACCTAATCGTTATCAGAGCTACATAACTTATTTACACTAAAAATAATCTTCAAAACGCTGTCAATTTGGTCATGATTACAAAACCCTTGCATAACTTCCAGAAGTTTGATCAAGTAGTAACGGTATAGTAACGTTTTAGAGAACATTTTTTATAAAGCAATGCTTCATTTAAAGTCATTTCAAAAACTGAATTTAGACCCTACTTCAGGCTCATAAGGCGTTTTGATAAATTTCTTGAGAGTATACGTCACTACTTTGAACTTCCTCTTTATGCGTCTTCCTTTGATCACAACTTGTATCCTTTCGACATTAGAATGCCCCAGAAAAATAGATAATGAACGTAGCAAAACAACATACTCTCACACACGATGGTATGAGTAGATCCAAAACCAATCATAAACCTCTGACCATCTGTTGTTTTGCGTTGCGCAGTTCTTAGATCTTGCGTTAATGAAATATTAATTAGATAAGAATATCGGCAAGAGCGCAGTAGCGAATGGCGAGAATATTCTAATCCCACCTCCAAGCGGCCTAGCCTTAGCCGATCCGTGATTCTACTGACTTACTTTAGAGCGGTCTGTTTGTGGCTGTAGCTTAATCAAATTGGGCGAAACCATTCAGCTTCGATGAAATTAAATTAGCGCACGAAACGCAGAAGTGGTTTGGTTTGATGAGCTTTTGCTTTTCGCTTTTCTATCTCAAGTGGGGATTTCATGCAATAATAATTAATATTTTTAGCCAAACAAAAACAAACAAAACACAGCGAAGGAAAAATAGGAGAAGAAATAATGCTATTGTTCCTCGCTGCCACTTGTTTCGGTTAAATATTTGCTCTTAAAATGTGTGCAGCAGCTCCCCTGTGTTTTGCGTGTGCAAACACTTGCCAGAAGTGTTTGTGTGGTTGTATGTTTTGGCTAGTCCTCTAGACAAAGTGTTACACGCCGGAGCCATCGATCTTGGCAAGACAAATATGCTTGCTACCTTTTGCCCCGCGTGTCGTATTCACCCCTCCCGGGTGGTGAAAGATTCGACACACTTTCCTTCTTACACACAGCACAACACAACATTTCAAATGCTTGCTTTGCTAGCCCAAATGCTACGCACATCGATATCGTCGGGTGCTCGGTGACACCTTGCACGACACGATACACGTCAACTGAAACATATTCTGTTTTCGCTTTGTATCACTTCTGCCAGGCCTTCCCGACACAGCACACAACAATTGAGGGTAACCAAATTAGAATTCATTTGCATACAAACCGCCGCGAGAGTGTGGATTCTTGCTTTTTCTGCTTCGAATTTCACCCCTCGGGCGGGCTTTGTGTGCACGTAAATTAGCTGCAAAACTAACCGAACGATCGGGCTTGAGTCATCCGCGAATTGGCAAAAGGTTAACATTCTTCTTGCTTTTGAAGCCTGGCAGACAAGAGAAGTGAGGATGGGTTGTTCCATTTCCTGCATCCCAACGACAAACTTGATTATTTATCCCATTGCCAGCGGGCCCATGTGCAAGTGTGAAGCAGGAGAATGTAATTACATTAATGCTAATTATGGGTGCTTGGCTATGGGCGAGAGAAAATGTACATGCTCCAAGCATAGACAGGATGCTCCATTCAATACTGTTTGGTCGGTGCAGTGAAACGCATTTGGCCCTTTGCCCAGAGCGCCAAGAATCTCCCGGAAGGGAACAGATTGTTTTCTCGTCCCTAATAAGCCAAAATAAGCCCCCAAGAGCTGGATGGGCTTAGGGCACCGTATGCTGATATGCCCTAGGAAATATGAAAACTCCCAAGCTGAAAGGGCTCGTTCCAAGTACAGGCAGAAGGCTTGCTGTAGTGATAATTGAAATCAATCAGCTGTTCACTCACCCCGAGGCGAAGCTCGCTTACGAAGGTGCCTTTGGCCAAACCCTTCCCAGAATGATTTACGACCGGCAGGGCGGACCACACGGGTTCTGAAAATCTCATTAAAATGCAATAGCTCTTCCAGCAGGGCAGAACGTTCGCTGCTAGCCTTCGCGCAGTGCAGGCAAATGAGTGGCTAAGCTGCAGGCGTCCCCATGCCGTACAGAAATTGATTGTGCGTGAGACGCTCATTAAAAAGGACGATACGAAGTGTGCAGCATTAATTGCATAATCAGTTGCGAAGTTGTTTTCAGCCCCATTAATCGGATCTGGCAGAGCTCCAAAGGGACCTGCTTCCGTTTAGAGGCCGCCTGTAAGCTCAGCACTGATTACGCGCGGTGACACACTATCATTATCGTTGGATTGCTGCATGAGGTACTTTAAATTGGATCACGATAAACGATGACATGGGAAGAGTGTGCTAGTACATCGCGCTTTACACACTCTCTTCTTGTCGTTTTTTTCAATTAAAACGACTGCGGTCTTCATCCTTTTGAGTGGAAATATGAAAAAAAAACCTTCCCAATAAAAACCGGCAAGGTTCGTCGCTTACCGGCGCATTGACATTGAGAAGAGACTTTCAAGCGACGAACCTTTGCTCGACCTTGACAATGCCCGCCGCACCCGAGTGTGGCGTGCCGTGTTTGGTCATTAGCGTTCTTAACCGCCCACCGGTATCGTGCTTCGGTTCTGCGGTGCACTGTTGCACTCTGCCGCGACCGGGTATGGAGCTGTGAAGTGCGAAATCTCTGCGAAACAAAAACGAAAGAACTGCAACTGGGAAAATATTTACTTTGCCTGAGCCCACGGCACGAATCCATACATGGCGGTCCCGGCGGTGATCTGGTTCTCTGGTGGTCTCGAGCATTCAGTTGAGATTCCTGCCGTGTGCGGAAGAGGAACCTGCGAAAGTTTAGCGCACAACTGCGCGAAGACCATTAGGACATATTATTACTGATGCTGTTGCTGCTGCTGCTGCTGGGTGCTTATCGCAATGGAGGTCACTCACACGGGTGAAGACAACGGAATGATATCTTTTTAAGCCGGTTTGTTCGTGTGTATGTGGATGGTTTGGGGCGGGTTTTTCCCAGTGTGAGTTTGAAACATGATCGAAGTGTTTTTTTTTTATGGGAGATATTAAGGAATAATAAAGCAGACGCCGCCATTTGATGGTAAAATTGTTCTTTCTTTTTGTGGAGTTGAACATCGAATGACAGGCATGTTTTTGGGACCCGGAATATCAAATCGCAGTTAATGCAATTACCTTTTGGGTGAATGATTTTTAAAGGTCATTCTAAGATGCGACTCTTTGTGTGGTTTCAATTGAACTTAAATTTCAAGCGTAAACATCATTACGGCTTACGCTTGAAGGCAAAAAGTCCTTAGCTTGAGAGATAATCATAGATTAAAAGCCTGATTAATGACGATTGCCACATATTACGGGTCATTAGAATACAACTTCACAATGGTATAGAAATTTTGAAGATATTTTGGAACCTTCATAAGTTCAAGGCTTTCGTTGAAGTCTAAAAAGATGTAGAGATCTCCATTCTAAAATGTTGATAAACGACAACTACAATGAGTCAAATTCATTTGAATTGTAACATCCAATATTCAGAGTTATATATGAATGATAAATCGTTTAGAAATCATCTGTCAGTATCAGTATCAGCAAAACGTGAGTGTTTTTGTTCTGAAGTCCTTGGTGGCCGTTGGGTTAGTGTCAAAACGGAGAAAGAACTAATTGTAATATTAAAGTACACCAACGTCTGAAATGGTTACAATGGAAACATTCTGCCATTAACCTACAGCCACAACTCCAGCTGAAGAATAATATTAGAATATATTATAAATTGCTTTTTTTTCTCTTCGGTCCAAACGATACTTCTAATACAAACTCCCATTTTTATATCCATTTTATGTTCCAATCTGCTCTCTTTCTGCTTGTTTGGCATCGTAAACTAGCACATCTGCCCACACTAAATAGGTCAACACCCCCCTCACACCAGTATACGTTTGTGTTGTGGGTGTGTGCCATCTTTACCTAACCAATTTGTTGGTCTCCTAACCCACCGACCGATCGATCTGGCGCTCTGGAATGTGGCCCCGCACCACGGCGCAGCAACGGTTACAGCAATCGGTTCAAAGCCAGTTCGAGCAACAAAAAAGGTGCCATTCCAAATCGTCCCCGGGACACACTCATCCCCCCGGGGGAAGGTGTTACGAAGCACTTTTCCTTCCGCGGGAGGAGAGAAAATCGCAACAAACAAAAGACGTATGCAACGATTGTGATTGCTGCGTTTTCAATCACGGCGTGCTGTTCCATTTGAGGTTGGGTGTTGATGCGCTGTAATGATGAGAGCCCGGATGATGAGCCTGATGATGATAATGTTGCCAGACAGACAGCAGGGATGATAATGGGAGGCGAGGGAAATAATTTGCCTACTTCCCCCCCCCCCTTCTGCCGGTCGTTTCCTTGCAGCCGAGCGGTTGCTGTTTTCCCTCCTTTGTCCAGCTATGATATGCATCTTTTAGCGGCCAATTGGCGGGATGGTTGGTTGGTTGGTCAGTTGCAAAATAAAAAATGGAAAGAAAGAAAATAAAGGCACAGATTCTGTTCCCAGAGGTGACGACCACCCAGCAGCGGGAGTAGCGGGGAAACAATTATCTCCGTTCAGAGCGTGTCTTTCGCCGGGGCGTACGCAAATCATAAATTTCCTCCCCGTCCTTCGCACCCGCGAGGTGGGGGGCTGCGTAGCAATTACGGGAATTATGGGAAGCTTCGTGGCGATTCGCGCTGAAAGGCTCGTCTTTCTTTCTTTCTGCGTGCGATACAATAGTAGCGAAACAGTTCCAAAACTATGTTACGAAGCAATGGGGTGATAGAAGCATAAGAGAAGAAAGGAGATCGCAAAAATGGCAAAATGATCGATCGGTACGATGTGCCAGCCACACATCGTTTGATCGCTCAAATCGTAGAAAAACGTGAACGAGATCATGCTCAGCTTACAGGGCAAAAGCATCGATAAAAGCTCCGACAGCGAAAGCCAACCAATCGTTCCCGGCTTGTTCTGTTCTGGAAGGTTGTTGATCTCCTTTTAAAAGAAGACATTGCCATAAAATTTTTATGCACACACCTGGACGACCTCCGGATGGGGCCCGAGGTGGGGGGGGGGGCAGAATCTTCGCCCCTGGTCGGCTATGGGTCAATGGACTGGAACTGGGCATGGGAGAAATACAAAACCCGGCACAATACTGTCCCGGCAGACGGTTCATTTCATTATTATGATAATCTTATTAACCCGGAATTCGGCAAATAGTTTGAGTCTAGCATGCGTCACGACCACCAGAGGGAGAGAAAAAAGGAACCGGTCCCGCCTGTCGTATCTGGACAGAACCGATTCGTTTTTTTTTGTCTTCTTCTTCTGCACCATCGGAAACGGTATTTTGTGATGTTTGGCTGCGCTGTTGTTGCTCATTACATTTTGCAGGCCCACGAGTAGAAAGATTGGCAGGCGGCCGATCCAGATACGATTAATTAAACGATCGTTATCCGAAGGCGGTTACCGTGGCATGCGTGGAGTGAAGTTGATTAGAGGGTGAGCGAAGGAATTGGTGGTATTCATTAAGATGGGTGGGTTTTTGGGAGAAAGTTACCACCCAGAGGTAGGTGAGGGATGGGGTTCTGATTTTGTAGGTTAGCTTGTCGTTGTGGCAAAGAAAAGGGTAATTGTTCATTAGTAGTTTTCTTTTCTGTCTGTTAGTGTTACGCTTATGCTATTAATAGAGGTTAAATGCCCACTTTAAAGGCATAGCGTTCAGTGTGAGGCTTTTAAAAGAGCTTTTAACAAGTTCAGGCACAACTCTCCTATTTCTCTACATAGATAAAAGAAGGTAGAAATTTGACTTTGAATTTGAATAAATACTGCAAAAAAAGTTGGTGGACCTATATTTGTGCTATAACGATACATTCAATGCTCTAAAGTAGCTAATCAGTTTTGATTAATAACACATTAAGTACAAAAACCTGTTCTTCGCATCTATTATGCACGACAAGATTGATCACGCACGAAATTTGTTGGGGCATTACAATTAATTAATAGGAAAAATAGACGACATCGTCCCATCAATGATACCCCTAATGAAAATTCTCCAATGTTTGGAATAGAGCAATAAATGAGAATAGTTTTTGTCCTCTATCTTAAGTGTGATTTGCCATTTTTTTTAAAAAGAACTTGAAAGGTTGCGTCCCGTTTCCTTAATGCCCGGCGCCAACGGTACATCATTATTCTCGCTAAATAGCGCTGATCTGCGAACCTTTCGCGCTGAAATCCATTATCGATGGATCATTATCATTAGCGTCTTTCAACGGCTACCGTGCATGGCACGGCTACCTTCGAGTGGCCCATTTCTGATAAGAGAAACAGGTTTTTTTGCAAAAAAAGAGGATAATTCGCTACCAATGTCTGTCGGTGGACCCTCATCAGCATCAAGGGGATATTTTACAGAATGATAAAAAGGGGTATTTTATTATGCATGGCTGTTGCTCTCTTTTAGTATTTTATTGAGAATGATTTCCTCCTTTCGCTTTATCGATCACGCACAGAAAGGGGAGTTCCGATGATTGCGGAAGTCGAGCAGTTTTTTTTCCAGTATCCCTTGGCATCGTCAACACAAAGGGTATCAAGGACAATGGGAAGCGTCCTGTGGCGGTTGATGTGGATTGCGCTTGTCATTTTGTTATTAATGGACGTGATCTTGAAAGGAAGTAGAACAATAAAGAAAAAATGCCACGTTGGAACACATTGGTTTAATATGATAAGCAATTACTGTATAATTAATGAGCCTGGGTGGGTTGCTGTACAGGAATAAATGTCTCAAATTTATCTTAAGTATTCGCAGCAGTTCATTAAACTTGATTTTAATACTTATCGCACTACTGAATAAATACAGGATTGGAACAGATGTCTTGCATACGCAATTGCAATTCTCCACCGTTTTCAGAAGCACTCGATAAACAGTTGTTTCCGTGACGCTTCCACCACTTGATCATGTGAATTATCGCAGAAAGGTTCCTTCCCTTCCATTGCTTGCAGAACGAATGAAGACATTTCGGTGCTCAGCTTGCGCTTGCTAAATTACGCCCCGACTAGACAGGATAAATAGATATGGTGCGCAGTTTTTCTGTCGACTCAGCAAGCAAACAACAGCGGTAGTTTGCGTGTGCGTGCAAACAGCCGGTCCGGGGAGAAAAGACTGATTGGTGCTGTCACTGTCACTGTCAAAAGCGAGCGAACGACATGCTCTGGGAGCGAACATCTTCACCGATCGGAGCAGGCTGCAATTTAGCTAATCAATGTTGACCACGGCTACAAATGATGTGGTTGCCAGCAGCTGATGACAGCGTTTGACAGCGTTCATCGTTCAGCTGGCATGACAGCGAAATGTTTTAATCAGCTTGCGCTGAGAACGCATGCTTCGGCAGGCAAATCGTTCGCTTCCACTCGTCTGAATGCAACATTATCTCTACATGCGAATGGAGCGGGAAACTGAGAAATGTTTTATTCTTCTCTATTGGGCAATTTTGTAAAGAAAATTATGCAGCAATCCTACGTTGCAGTTCAGTTTTTAACACTTTGGTTGACGCGTTGCAAAGCTGTCGCCGGTGACGACGGACCTTAATTACACCGAAGCCATCGCCAGTTCTTTGGCCTCTTGATGGTTGCGATAAATTAACCACAGCACAGTGTGTTCTTTTCTCTTCGAGTCACACACCACACACACACTCACTCGCTGGGGTGTCGAGAACATGGTCACCCGTCGCCCGGAAAAGGGAGGAGTCTTTTAGGCACGTTCATATTTGTCTTTCCTTACACCCCGATGCGGCCGATTGTAATCAGATCGAGATTCAACGGCAGCAGCAGCAGCAACAACAGCAAGCAATTCCGAGGCTGCCTTACGGTTTAATGGACATTAGCGGGCCTAATGGATCGATAAGTGAGAAGGCAATTTGTGTTGTAATTACGGTGCGAAGAGTTATGTTCTCTTGCAGGGTTGTGGGGATAGTACGAGAGAAAACAAGTGTATGGGAGGGAAATAAGAACACCGACCGAGTGGGTTGGTTTGCTTCTACCAGGCTGTTGAGATGTCCGAGATGACAGAGATCTGGTGGTAGATCTTATTACACAGTGGCACTCAAACACACAGAATACAGCTGCGATCTTATGATGTGATCTACAAGAATGATCTGTGTTGCCATAATCTAGACCGCAAGCGCGGGTAAATAGCTGAGGTTCGTCGCTTGTGCTTAAGTTCAGCGCTTTCAGTGCGCATTTTTTACATGACATTTCATCCCACTGTCAGCCCCGGACACTTGTCGATGTCGTGTTGTCGGTGCGAATAAATTTGTTGCAGGGTTGTTTTTTTGTCTGGTTTCGCCGAAATTTATGGCCTCGTTAAGCGGTTATTTTTATTGGTTCAATTCTTCCCGAGAACACAAACGTTGGTTGAAGGTGTGGTTCGTCAAACAAATATGGTGAAAAGAGTCACAATAAATCAACCGAAGAATGGAGCAGCTTTTCGTCAGCCAATCAATCTCGAATTTGAGTTCAGTGTGCGCGCAGCCGAGGTTAATGACATTATTGTTCCTTCCGTGCAAGGGGTTTAATAATTTTGTCAATGATTTAAGATATTTTTAACGTTTTGCTATATTGTGAGAGTTGTATAGTCATCCAAAACGATGGAATTGCACAACGATGCTTTGTAAAAGATTTTTCTCATTCAAACTTAAACCAAAACCCGTTTTGTTCTGGATTTTTTTTTTCTGCTGGAATCGACTGATGAAGTTCCCCAGTACCTAAAGACACTGCTGGGATGGCGTTAAAATGCTTGTTTCCTTCGCTTCATCCAGTTGGCATTTGTTTCTTCATTTTATCACAACAACCTTTGCAGGATGGACGGCAGCTTGGTCAAACCCATGTTCACCGGGCTGGATCGGCCATCTTCTGCTACGCGGGGGGTACCACGAATACCCAGATGCAGAACCGTGATTTTCCAGAATTTCTACTTCTCTACGCATACCGTTAATACCACCTAATGGGTAGTGGGTTCTTTCTCTCTCTCTCTCTCTCTCTCTCGATCACGAGCTGAAACGAGCGAAAAACCGGCGCAAAAATCCTTAACCTCGTTGTGCTGGCAACACTCAGGGCGTTTGCTTGGCGTCGTAAAACGTTACGAAATGTTGTTGACTTTGAACAAATTAACCTCTTGCACAGAAGGAAAAACAATTGAGTACGGTGTTCGTACATAGAATCGGAAAGAAGTGGATCTGTGCCGCTGTTAATGGCACTGCGGGTACAGATCCTCCCGGTCATTGGTATGATTGACAGTGTCCCGTTATCGTGTACGTGTAGAATTTGGTAATGATATGATTTTGAGCGCGATATACCTTCTATCGGGGTTCGTCGCTTAATCGCAACCGTCGCAAGTCTTTCGTTTAACGCTTGGCGGGGTGACAGTACACTTTCCGCTAGCCCGTTGATCGTTTTATTATCTATCGGCTATTCAATTGCACGCAAATTTGGTATGAATAATTCAGCACCGGTCGGCCGTCCTGCTGACGGTGGAGATGGTTTACTTTCGCAACAATTTATTAGCGCCCGCGTTTTGCGTCCAAAACCCATAGTAAAGTAATTCCATTCCCTTGACACTTGTCTCGCGTCGCGTAACACATTCTTGGATCAGAAATGAGTGTGGTTTTGTCTGGAGCTGTTTTTTTTTTAGTTTGTTATAGATCTAAAGAAAGAACCTTTAAGCGTTACGAGCAAGTTTTTAATCATGTTTTCCTTTCCTTCTTCTCACTTCACAGGTGTTAACTTTCGCGACGTCCCTGCTTAGCATACAATGCCGACCACAGGCGATACAGTAAGTTTCGCATATTTTCGGTGCCTTCGTTTCTGTTTCAGTATAGTCGCTCGTTGCGGAGAGAGCAAAAGAGAAGGAAGAAAAGAGATGGAAAAAAGAATAATACAACATATTAGCATGCTCTGTGTGGTTAAAAAAAAAAGGGATAAAGCTCAGCGATGAGGAAAAAACAGAAAGATGGGTGAAAACAAAACGAACCGAACATAAGAACACGAAGATGCTCCGAAAATTTACATTATAAGGCTTGATACCCGAAACGACCTGATCTGTCTGCTGGGTCGTTGTCAGAACGATCTCCTGCTTCTTCCCCATCAACCCACCTCATTTGCTTCCTATACCCATGCTTTTTTTTCTCTTATTTTCCTCTTTTACATTCCCCTTTCTTTACTCTGTCCACTCATCTAGTGTAGGATTAAGTAACGAAAGAAAGCAGTTTGATGTGAGCAAAATCAGGCATTCTTTTTCAATCCTCGTGCCCTTTCTTAGGAGAATAGCTTTAACATTTGCTACGAACAGTTGGATATTTCACAATTTGATTCTATACTATACAGATTTCTATTAATTTTCACTGTCATGTAGAACCTTCGACAAAAAAAGAAAGAACTAAAACTAAAAGGCACAGCGAATCACGCATTGTTGTGCGGATCGTGTTCTGATCGTTCGTTCGTTCGTTCGTTTCGTAATTGGATGTGTTTAGAACGTAAGCTTCTATTTCGTACTAAAACCCGTAATGTATCTATTCTTTGCTAGTGTATCTTTTCTTTCCTCTCTAAGCAATAATACCTCCATTGGTTCTGTTTTTTTTATCCTTCGCCCTGCTAATACACTGGGATTGGTGTTTTTGGTTCGTTCGTTCGGTGCAGAACTTACTTTAGATGTGCTGTGTTGCTGTTCTTTTGCTACCCGTGCTGCATAATAACATGTCTATCGTTCGGGTTCGTCGTCTGCCCTTCGGTACGCGCGCGCGTTCAAGTTCTTCCCGATGGAAGAATCAGCTCGTGACTTTGCAAAATAAAAAAACCCATCTTAACGGCTTGCTTTTCTGCTCTGTGTGTGTGCGCGCACGCTCGCGTATGTGTAACGTTCTTCATAGAGTCGTGCGTTCCTTTAATAACCGTTAATCAGCGACCGGGCAAATCCGTCCTCCTGGTCCTCCAAAAGTGGAAGTATTTGGTCAATGGAAGCGCCATTACCGGTGCTCGAGGACTTCGGCTAGCGGGAGGTCTGCGGTTTCGTGGATCATGGAGCTGAACAGTGAACAGATTGGTTTCATTAAAATGATACCGTTTGAAGGCGGGACTGGGACCACAGGGGACTTCGGTTGTTCCTGGGTACACCTAATATGTGATTAGAACGTTTGATGAATGGGTTGAAGCACCGTTTATCAGGCAACGCCATCTACATGCTTGCCACTCGATTAACGAGCAGATGGATGCCAACAAGCAAAGAAGTGTTACCGTGTGTGCGAGGAAGAGACAGACAACGCTTCACGAAACCAAGCGCGTTAGGCAACGTGCTGAAACTTTTGCTTTCCGTCGTCACTGATGTGGTTTTGTGCGCACTGATGAACGGGTGCCTCCCCAGGAAGCGATAAGGATCTGCGCCACGGTTTGAAGGTTGCTAAATTTGTTCCACCCATTTTCAATGCCCCGAGCGAGAAGATTAATGCTGCTTCCCTGATAACTTGCTTTTAATTAAGCCATTTCGTTATTGAGGAAGCAATTTTGGATTGATTTGTTTAAATTAGAGCGATGAGACGATAGCCTTTTTAAATTGATATTCTTTGGATAATGCATTTTGATGTATTATTTGCTACGGATTTTTGTGTGTGGCTCCTTTAAAGCTTCCAATTTTATGTTTCAGATTACTAACAATCAATTATGGTCAAACTTTTTGGATAAAAAGAGTGATAAGAATAGTTTTACTAAAAATATTATTCTCATCGCCATTGTTTTCTATTGTTTTTACCGTACAAGAAAGAATTTTTAATATTTTTAAAGATTTTTTGTCAACTATACATCAAGTATGGCTTCAAAATTGATTCCTTGAATTGTCATTTGTGTCATTTATAAAAAATGCCATTTATTTACTTCAATAAAATACATTCGTAAGAGAGTTTTCTCAAGCTAGATGTCAAATCAAAGCCGTGAAAAAGATGAACATTGAGAACATAGTACCGATGATTTATTCATGCCGCTTGTATTATGGAGGCAAGTAAACTGGGCTTGAGTGGTTTGCACCATCTCAGGTTTTGTTTTTTTGCAATGTTTTTATTCTTTATTTTATTTTCCTCTCATAAACTGCTACCTGCCTGCATTGGTGTCATTTCATCAATTTTGCACACTCAATTCTCCCCCCCGTTTTTGCTCACCCGTAGTCGTTACCGTGCGTGCTGGTGCACTTCTTCCCTGCCCTGACGGGCTTGTTAGACCTGTTAGACCTAACTGTACCTTCTCAAGCCATCGTTCAACCACCACCGAGATGATACTTACGCATCGCTTCGGGGCGCTCTTGCACAGCCAGCAGCACTTCTGTAACTTCGCCACTTCTCCTGCTGATCGGTTCTGTTGGTAGCCTATTGCATATGCAAGCCTGGTTTTGTTAAGCTAACGTTATTTACGCTTGTTTTCATCTAACTACAGTCTGCATTCTGTAACTGTTGCTAATGCTTTAACAACGCTTTGCCTAGCTATGCGTCTTCAAGTCGGCGATGGCCATTACGCTTCACCCGGTGGGCAGGTTGTTCGTTTTTTTATTTTTTATGTTGCTTTTACTAAAGAAGCAGCAACGCTTTATGTACTGCAGCGGGTAATGGGAGCGCGCACGCCGCTGGACACAACCGATCGTGGCAAGTTCGCTTCGTTCGCGCTCGACTCGATGACTCGCCAAGATGTCCGATGATATCAGCTTAAGAACAGATGCTACTGGCGGGGCAGATTTTATGAGAAAATTCATGTCGGTGTCAATACACTGTTCCACTAGAACCTTTGGTAATTTCGCTAGTAAAAACATGCTCCCTGATGGGTGGAGTAGAGTAGCGCAGTGCAACAGGTAGAGAGAGAGAGAGAAAAAAAACGTATCGGGTTAGATGATTTCGCGTAAAAGAAACCGGTCACGACAAGAAACAATAAATGTAACCGCAGCTCATTTTCGTGCTCGTGCAACGCATAATTGACGGTCCATTTTATGCACGAATTCTCAATGCATCGTGAGGTCGCCGTTTCGCCGCGTGTGGAAGCAGAGTGATCGAATAGAATCGCCGACCGCCGGATGTTGGACAAAAAAGTAGACACAATTATTCTATTAATCTTTAAATTAGACAGCATTTAACCGCCAGAAGCTCCCCCGTCCGTCCATAGTTCTGCATAACAGTGTGTGCGTGCGTGTGTTGGTGATTGTGACTATTCAATTTCTCCGTCGGCATTAGCCCGATATTCTGCGCGTGTGAGTTGGCGGGACGTTAACAGTATGGCGAGCAGTGTACGACCTAACTCTTGTAAACCAACCCGTGGCCATAATCAAACCAAACCTGCTCAGAAATAACACCAGCGTAGCTTCTAGTAACCAAACAAACCCCCAAACACATGTACAGGTATGTTTACTGATATCAATATTAATTCTAATCGCTTTGTTCTTCTATCTCTGCTAAACCAACTCTCTATTATGCTGCTTTTGCTCTGTGTACGTTTTGTTACCTTGTTATTTGATAGATCTTGTTAACTTTTTTTTGTTTTCTTTTGTGATTTTCTTCGTCGGAGTGTAGCTTGGTTTTGTGTGTGTGTATGTGTGTTTTTTCAAATTAAAATGTCTAAATTTCCCAAGCGAAAAGCGTGAAACCGCTTTATCTGCTGGACTTAATCTAGATAACATTAAGGTATTTGGTTCAACATTATTACTTTTTTATGGCAGTAAAAAAACGAAAAGAACTAAAATTCCTGGATGAATATTAATTTCGTAAAAGAGCCAAACTAGCACTCTTTCAGAGACGACCTCCTCTAACCGTCTTGGTACATTATCATAATTGGTTGCGATGAATTAATTAACCCTGGTATGTTTCCTTCTCTTTCAAACCAAAAAACAAAAAAATCAACCCGAAACGAAATTTGCAAAATCTTACCACCTAGCGTGTTATTGTTTTCGGAACTGTCCCCCATTTATCTCCTCCCCGATCTGTTCTACTTGGAGCACCATCGGCCCCACGGATCCGCTTTCATTCTTTCACCCCAATCACTCTATCGCTTCTTTACCAAGGCATAAGGCCTGTCGCCAGCTGAATTTGTTCTCCACCCGACTCCAGCCACTAATGGTTCCATTTTGTCTACATCTTTCTTGTCTCCCCACAGGATCGAGAAGCAGGTGATACGACTGGTGCCGGATGCGCGTGCCCTCGAGCCGCTGCTAACGAATCAGCGCGGCTCGATCGAGGAAACCGATCGCATCTTGCGCGAAATCGAACGCATCAACATTGCGATGGGCTACAAGAAGAAGGTGGACGTTGCATTCCCGCGCAGCGGCCAGGACACGTCGGGCTATTTCTATCCCCGGCCGGCATACTTCCCCCCGAGCGTCGCTCAGCTAAAGACACCGCAGAAAGCTTCCAAGGGTATCGTACCGAACCCGTTCGCGGCCCAAACGTTCTTCTATCCGGCACCGTACCTGCAGCTTCCCAGCATGGCCACACCGAGAGCCTTCCGGCTGGTACCACTGCCAGCAGGACAAGCCGTGGTGCGAGCAGGCAAAGAACTTCGCTCACCGAATCAGATCTACATTCTACCGATCAGCGTCCCGGCAGCGGATGGACGATCGAGTGAAATTCGCTTCATTCCCAGCACGATCAACTTTGCCTCTTTCACGCCGGTACAGCTGCGCGGCAAGGCACTCGACCTGCAGGGCAAACGGTCGGCTGCGCTCAAGAAACCGAAGGGCGTGATGGAGGACGTCGCCGAGGTGGCCGATGCGGTGCAGAGCACCAAGCTGGAAGAGGAACTGCTGGAAGAGATTGCCGAAGCGGTCGACTACGAGGAGGAGGAGGACGAGAAGCAGACGGCGGGAGCGCAGGTGGCCGATGTGCCCGCCGTGCCGAACGACAAATTCATGGGCGACCCCACCAAGAAGGCTTCCAGCGAGGAGGGCGATGAAGACGACGAAACCGAACCGGACATTGAGCTGGTGATGCTGCAGAAGGTGGCCGGCAAGAGCTTCAACATTTCGAACGTGTTCAACAACTTTACGCACCGGTTCAATATCCTCTCGACGACACCAACCACGGATTTGTCCGGATCTGCGGCGGCGGACACGCCCCAGGACCTGAAAGATCTGAAAGAGAAACCGCTGACCGGGGAGGAAGATCTGCCAGCGCAGGATAAGGGACCGTTCGGCATCTTTGCCACGAAGCAGGCGGATGCGGGCAGTGGGCTCGTGATTCAGCGGCTCCGTGTGCGCCAGGGTGGAATTGCGATTGCCGGGCCGGGCGGTGTAGCGACTGCGGGCAGCGGTGGTACGGCAATTGTAGGACCCAACGGGACGGCCATTACGCATCCGCGCAGCCTAACCATTGCTGGGCCGGGTGCGAAAGTGTACGCCGTACCGGAGACGGTCGATCTGGCGAAGACGATCAGCGCCTCCAAGCGTAGTCTGCCGCTCGATGCGGTTCTGGTGGCGAGTGGTCCCGTTGTCTACTATCGGACATGAAATGGGGTTGGGC
>KI921043.1:1127-18453 GCA_000473525.2 Anopheles melas | reverse complement strand
TTCAAACAGCCAAACAGAATCAAAACGGCACTCGTGCTCCCTTTCTCCCCCATTGTATGGGCCCCTTTTGCGTGGCCGATACACAACGCATTGTGTTGTGTGCCTGGAAGTGGACAAGGCAAAGTATGAGCGTGGACATTAAAAAAAACCAATCCTTGGCAGAAAAATGGACACGCTGTACGACTCTTTAATTTTCCGCCATATTTGCTCTGTCCATGGAGAAAGAGGGAAAAGCGAGGGACTTGATTCCGTGGCATGATGAATCTCTTCATTGGAAATGGAGTAAGGCAATGCAAAAGTTTGTGGAAAATAGTTACAGGAACCAGGAAGCGAACGAAGGCTGTGATGAATGTACCGTTGAATGACCGGGGGAGTGTTTTGTTTGAATATGATTTTCCCCTCTCTTTCCCCATTGTTATGCCATTTTTATCGCCATGCTGTGCCTTTTTTTTGTTGCAGGGTGGTAGTAAAATTGGAAAACAAAGCCGGTTTGTTTTTTTATGGTAATATTAAACTCAGTTCCCTCTTTCTGTCTCATCGAACTACACCCGATGTTGATAGAAGAACGGCAGATAAACAAAAAAAGGGACATATGCAACACCATTCCATCTCTCCTTCCAGTGCTGGTGGGCCGTGAAAAGTGCGACGAAAAGAAGCACACTCTCCGCACTGTGTTTGGTGGCCGGAAAATTAAGCCGGAAAAGCCTCCGACAGCGACGATTTTACTACTTACGATGTGATGGCTGGGAGAGAGAGAGGAAGAGTGTTTGTGTGTGTGTGTGTGTGTGTGTGTGTGTGTGTTGGTGTCGTTTGCGAATTTTCGGAACGCGATTTGCGCCGACATAAACATAAAAGTTAATATGACGACTTTTCTCCTCCCAGACAAACGCTTGTTTTGCGCCCCACCCCAAAGCCAGTGCTACGCTACGCATACGGTTGTTGTGCGTTGATGTTGTGATAAAGCGGTGGGATTTCGATTTCGAGGGTAGAGAAAGAGGAGAAGTATTAGGAGAAGGGAGTAAAAATGGAAATTCAACACAGACTTTCCGCAAATTAGACATTGTTGTTGTGGCGGGCAGACGGGTGAGAACGTGTTGTTGCGTTGCGTTGCGGCGTAGATTTGCTGCACGCAGCAAACAGGAAGCTGCTGGGCTGCGTAAGGTGAGCAGGAAGGATTTGAAAGACTTAAATCGTCTCTCCCACCCTCCGTTGTTGTGTGTATGAAATGTTGTGGTGGCTTAATTCGATTTCCTTTCACTACTGCTTTTTATTCGTTGATATCGGCAAGTAGAAGCGGAGAGCTGGATTGTTTCTGAGAAAGAAATTTCTAATCCGACTCTCTTGTTGAAAATGTGGAAAAATGCACAGGTATCGCAGGTATAGGCACCGATCGATTACATCTTAAAAATACACAAGCACCAGCACAATAATCCATAATTATGTGCATTACTTTCGCCATAAACGGATTGCCGGTGCCGGGACTTTTCACTTGGTGTATAGGTCATTGGAACGGACGAATGCCCTACAGGTTAGCAGCGCGTCACCTTTGCCCTTTGAGCGCTTTCGCCCACTCAGCCACACATAATGAACGACGCCTCGCTCGCGTTGTATTTCCATTATCCCGTTTTTATTTTTAGCCCTCACGTCGTCTATTTGTGTTATTTGTTTTTTTTTTTCTTTTCCTCTTCAAATGAGTAATAGTTTTAGCAAAGAGGTAAAAGGCTCCCGCTCAAGATGGTAAGCCATATGGCAATCGATTAGAAGCGAGGCAGAAACGTACCAAGCACACGACGTGACTACGCGACTATTCATGCCGACGACGGTTTCCTAGCTGTGACGTCAGAGTAGGCTAGGAAAGAGGCCATTCTTTGCGCCCGAAAGGTATGCAAAAGGATCGTCACGAAGCGGGTACGTGGTGGGGCGGTTTGCGTTGAACAATGAGGGAACGAATCCTCGCCACCTTTGCACTAATCAGTATCCTCCTCGTTTCGGACCTTACGGAAACTGGGTAACTTTTGGAGCAACTTGGTAGCAACTCGCTGGCAACGGGGGTATGTGAGAGGCAGTCGGCAGTCACAGGCTTTCGCCGTTGTGTTTAGGGTTTACGTAAAATTTTACTCCACGCTTGGGCATACTAACGGATAGTGGGGTAAAAGAAGAGGATAACACTAAAAACCTGCCCGATTTCAAACAAGCAATATGGTTTGTTTACGTTCGACAACAAGGAAACTGGTCATGCGCGGTTGTGCAGCGGGCGGTTCGGGT
Organism: Anopheles melas; assembly: GCA_000473525.2. Taxonomy (NCBI): domain Eukaryota; kingdom Metazoa; phylum Arthropoda; class Insecta; order Diptera; family Culicidae; genus Anopheles; species Anopheles melas. Next base: position 16,188 of record KI921043.1, on the reverse strand, counting down.
TTTTGCCCCTTCTTTTTGAGCGATTCTGGATTAAAAATGTACTTTTGTTATTCAAATATTTAATTTCTCTTTGAAAATAATCTCTAAAATGTCACAATATTTCACTTACATGCTTGAAAAGTGCTCTTTTTTGAGGTTTTTTGATCCCACTTTTACCGGCTTTTACGTGTCCGTCTGCGTACTCAAGCGCTCGAACCACGTCGTGTAAACGCGGTCGCGCCCCTTCGAGTTTTCCCCTTCGATATTGATAAAACTTCGTGCCGAATGGAATGGAGGCGCCGCGCGCGTGTTGGCATTTTTCGGCCGAGCACACATTCCCGTGCGTTCGTAGCCCTCTCGTGATCGCCGTTCGGCATTCGTCCGCTAACGCTTACCAGTAGTGGTGCTTAGTAGTAGCTGAGCCGTGCAGGAAGTCGGTTGTCCGGGATTGGTCGTCTCCGGGTCCCGGTAAGGTTTTGCGTCCAGCGGTGCCATCAGGACACAGTATAGTAACAAAACGGTGCATCCGGTTCGCCTGCCCACACACAACCACACAGTTACACAGACACACCCAAATTGCCTGACCGCCACGCTCCAGCGTACAGTGTTGGAAAGAGTTCGAAACACGTTTCCGGGCCAGCAGTTAGAGCCATCCTTGCAACGAATCGGTTTTGTTGAAGTGATTTAGAGAAAAAAACGGCATTAAAAGTTCCTTAACAACTAAACCGCCCGCAAGTGAATATCTTGTGAGTGAAAATCGGTCCGTGTCCGACGACTTACGGTGGTCTTTCTTGAAGCAAAAAATAGGAAAACCTCGCCGCTCCCCCCGGTGTGCGTGGTAAAGTTCGGCTTCGGTTACTATGGCTCGCTGAATGACACGACAAAAACGGAAATATCCTTCGTACACCGCGTGCGTACGTAATCAAGCCCGTATTATCCTCGTACACTCCGGGTCGTGTTTGGTGAGATGGTGGCGGTGAAAAACGAGGACGTGGAAAATTGTGCCCATTTTCTTTGCCACGGTAAAGTGATACGGCGCTCGGTTTCTAGTGCTTTGTAGTGTGCTCCGCACGGTGCTGGCTGGTTGGGAGGAGCGAAAAGGAAACATTCAAGCCGTCGACATGGCCTTTTTTTTCGTGTGTTGGTGTAAGGTCGCAAGAACGACCAGCGAGTGACTACTGTTGGGGGCTTTTTGGACTGTTGGTGGATCGACAAAATAGACCTTCGATTTTTGCAATCCGCAAGACCGGCACCAATTCCTCAAAGCGAGTGAAAAAGCACGCACACAGACACCTACAAAACGGATGGTTCAGCTAGAAACGATGAGCAGGACTGCCGCCGCTAGCAACGTCACGCAGCAACGAAGCAGCAGAGGCACTACAACTTCGCCGCCAACTACGTGAAATGTCAACGAACGGGAAGGACTACTCAAACTCTATTCCCCGTGCGTTCTTTTCCTTTCCAGTTCTGTGGCAGATTTTTCCCCCGATTACTATTTGTCACCCTTTTCTCGTCTGAGTGTCGGTGTGTGTGTGTCCATCCTGCTAAATCTTTCACTCCTCATCTATAGCTCCATTCGTCGTTCGTTGGTACCTTTTGGTATCGATAGCGCGCGAGAGCAACAGGAGCAGCTTGTGTGTACGGTGTGAGACCGTTTATGTTGGACTGTGTTGGATCACGATGCCGCTTATGTAATTTCGTGCAGCATGGAAGGAAATTTGCGCTAGTGTGTGTACGTGTCTGTGTGTGGTTCTTTTCGAGAACGCGCGGCAGTGGTTGTGTAATGGTTCGGCAGCGAACATCGGGCGTGTTTGGTTCGGTAGCTCGGTAGAGACGAAGCGACAGTGTAGATGTTTTGTGGTGTGGTGACTGCGACCCTATCCTGTTGCCCATAGTAACGCATCCCTTCTCCGGGACGGTTAACGTCTCGACATCTACACACTCCGATTGCTCTTATCACGCTCTATCTAAATCGCTTCAGCTGCTTTGAAGCTGACATAGGACACACACACTCGGAGTTACTTGAAGTAAGTGAAGGTCCCGTGGGAAGTGCCGTGGAGGGTGTCGGTCGCGTGTGTGATGTGCAACTAACCGTAACAGGGGTTACCCCACCCCAGTGCAGTGCCGAACGAACGTCGTAACCGATCTTATGAAACCGTTCGCCGGGGACGCGCGCCATAGGATGCCCTTGTCCGGTCACTGTAACGACTCTGCTGCCACCACCACCACCCTCCACCTTTCCGGGACCGTGTATCATGCTCACGGAGTCTATCGTCGAGCGTGCGACGCCCCACGACAAGAGCCACCAGCAAGGACTGCGGAGAAGCAACCGAATCGCAGCTGCCGACCGGACCGAACCACAACCGGCCAACGAAACCGGCAGCAAAGTGTACTCCTTCAGCACCGGTCCCACCGGCAGCAAACCGTCCTCAACTTCGATCCTTCAGCGTATCCGTCAGCAGCTCTCCAAGCGGGCGCGTAAACTAACGCGCAATCGGTTCTGCTCGTCCCAGGACAACCTTGGCGCCTCCGAGTACCGCAAGGATCGGCGCGTCCACGGACTGCAACTGCCACTCCATCCACTCCAGCTCGTCGGTTGGTTTGCTTTGGCCCTGTTCGGCTACTCCACGTTCGGTGTGCTGATACCGGCCCTAGAACCATCCCTCCAGCCTCCGCTCTACATCGCCCTGACCGGCCTGTACCTGCTGCATCTCGCGTCCCACCTAACCGCCCTGCTGCTCGATCCGGCCGATCCCGAGCTGCGACGCATCGCGCCCGCCAGCAAGACGGTCGTGCCCGAGTTCGACCGGACACGGCACACGCACGTGATCGAGAACGGGCGGTGCCACCTGTGCAACATCCGGACGACCAGCGCCCGCACCAAGCACTGCAGCGTTTGCAACAAGTGCGTCGGCACGTTCGATCATCACTGCAAATGGTTGAACCATTGCGTCGGTGGCCGGAACTATGTCGCCTTTCTGATGTGTGTGGTGAGTGCGGTCATCGCGGCACTGGTCATACTGGCCGCCGCCCTCGTCGAGATCGTGCTGTACCATGTGCAGCCGGTCGGGTGGCTTAATCTCGCCTGGTTCGGGCTGGTGCAGGTGGCCGATCTGCACACCACCACCACCACCACCACTGCCCCGATCGGAGCGGACGATGGGGGGACGACGGGCGCTGTCGAGCTTGAGTTGACCACCGCCGCCAGTACGGCGGGCGATGATGCGACCGGTGGGCTGCTGTTTGAGAACTTTACCACCTCCGCCCAGGACATCCTGCTCAACGGGACGGTCGGTGGCTTCTTTGGCGGTTCGGCGGTTGGGAACGGTACCGGCACGACCGTGGAGGCGGCAGCGAACACCACGACCCAACCGGCCGTCGCGGAAGGTATCGGGCTGCATCACACGGTGTTTTTAGTGTTTGTGGCATCGCTGGGAATACTGGCGGCAATTGCCGCTGGGCTACTCTTGCATCTCTGCTTCTTTCACATCTACATCTCGTTTTTGGGTCTTACGACGTACGAATACATACGCAACAGTCGGCAAGCGGCGGCAGCGGCGGCTCAGCAGAACGGAGCAGGCGGCGGCACGACGCACCTGTCCAATGGGCCACCGCAGCTCGGTGGAGCTGACGCCGCAAAGCACAACACTCTGTTCTCCAGCTGTACACACGCCGGAACGCGCAAGTTCCCCGAGGTGTACATCTGCTCCTCGATCAATCAGAAGACTAACGCCACTATCAACGCCTCACCGGCTGGCGTATCGTTCGTGGGACGCGGCAGTGCTGCCAACACACAGACTCACGCATCCGCCATCGTTCTGCCCGGTCAGCTAAACGATCTCAACCGGGTGCGACCTCGCACGCTGCACTGTTGCGATAGTGGTAGTACCGAGTGTCGCAACAACATCACCGCTGCCGGTGTGCGTACACTCACGGCGACCGCTAACGTTGCGTCGAGTTCGTCCAGCAGCACTACCACCACGACGTCCACGGGCGGCGGCGAAGATGAGCGACGGCGCGAACATCTTGAACAGCAGCAGCACCATCACCATCAGAAGGCTGCCTTCTATCTCTGCTCGATGCTGGAGGACGATCCGCACGAAGAGCCGACGGAAGGGAAGAGCGCGGCAGGGAACTGTCAGGGTACGCGAACGTTTCACTGCTGCTCGCAGTACAGCCGCCAGATGGCGGCAGCTCACACGTCCTCTACGATGACCACCAACAACAACAACAATCACCATCGGCATCATCACCATGGGAATGATTTTCTTGCCGCAGCAACGGCAGCGACACTGCTCGCTACCACCATGACAACGCTTACGACCACTACGACGACAACGTCCGAGGAGGCGTACATCCAGTACACGGAGCGGTGCTCTTGCTGCAGCTTTCAGATGCAGAAACCGGCGGCAGGACAACCGGCGAATGGGGACTCTACGACCCATCATCTCCATCCGTACGATGTGCATCCCTGTCGGAGGGGAACCGAAAAGCCGACCCTGGTCGAGGGTGGACGACGGCTGTGCTGTGCGAGTGATAGGCTCGCCACGGTCAAGTCACACCATCGGTGGAAGAGAAAATGGAACTGCTGCTCGAGCGTCCCGGACAGCCCGGACGTGCCGGTGGACATGCGAACCATCTCCGGCACGGTGTCCGTTGCGGGCAGCCGCACGGTCATGAGCGCTCAGTACGGGCTGGAGGAAGCGGAAGGGAGGAATCGAAGCGTGACAGTGCAGCAGCCCGCAACGATCGAGCGTCACAGCCACGACGCACCAGAACTGACGTGTAATGAAAACTGTGCCAACAATAACTGTAGTAGCGTTAGTGTTAGTAGCACCCGTGCGATCGCGGTTCGCGCGATCAAGGAGCGGAATGATGGTGCGGATGGTGGGTGCGATCGAATCGAGCGGGAAACGTCGTCCGACTCTTCGGCGATACAAATTCTAAACTCCGATGCCAACGGGAACGAGCTGGTGCAGGAGGCGGGTGTAGCATCGCCGGCCAGTGTGTCCCCCGTGCCGAAACGGCCCCGGGCAAGACTCGTAAGGCCTTGGCCCGTCGTTCGGCTGCGGCACATGATGCGTATGATCGATCGTTACCGGAGACCACGCTGTCGGACGAATCTGGCGAGCGGCGGTAGTAGCAGCACGACGGTCGTTGCTGGCAGTTCCGGTGGCAGCTCCTCCTCTTCTGCGACCACATGCGTGCAGCATAACGCACTGGTCCGTCAAAACCAGATACGTCCACTGTCGTCCAGTGAGTTCGCCAGTGCACTGCTCACAGTGCCCGGGTTCGGTGCGTCGGCATTGGCAGCGGCGGCAGCAGCGGCAGCCGCTGCGTCCTCCACGTCCTCCAACACACCGTCGACATCTTCGTACGGATCGGGATCTCCCTCTGTGCAGCTGCACTCACTACTGCCCACGTCATCTATACGCGGTGCGGGAGATTCTTCATCTGGCGCGATCACGATGCCAGTGTTGCCGCCACCGGCACGCCGCCGGTTGAAGGGTGGCGGCGGTATGATCTGTACGGAACAGTTGCCCGAGCTGATGGGTGACATTGCGGTGCCGTCCTCCACGTCGGGATCATCCGTCCGCGGTCCGGTGCATCCACCGATGAGTTACCGGCGCAGTCGTCGCAAGAATGTTATTCGCAACCGCAGCCCGACCCTTTCGCCGATACACGAGTCTGGCCTATCGAATCCGACCTCACCCCAGCCCTGTCGTCACGTGTATCCGGCGGCTTCTAGCAGTAATGGAACGCGTCCGCTAGTGGCCACCACTGGCTATGTGGATAACTCCCCGTGAGTGGATTTAGCTAGCAAATGCTCCGTTCTTTCTCAGTTGCTAGGCAACATCTAAACCCTACATCTTCATCCGTTAGTGCTACGAACTCCATCAAAGTTATCGGAACGAATGTCTGAAGTGCATCTCTGAACAGAGAGCTAAACTTGCGAGTGTCGCTGTGTTGTTTTGGGTTGTTATGTAGATGGAAGCGTTAGAATAGGCAGGAATTGTAGGTAGTGTGACGAATAGTAACCCCCGAGGCGACATTGTCGTGGCGCTTGAAGACTTAGATCCGACGTGTGATCCATTTTGAGGCTGACAGGTGCATACAACTCAAGCAGCAGTGTAGTACACAATGAACCCGACTGTATGTGCACCACCGCTATAGAAGCAACGTTAACGTAAAGCCGTATGCGATACAACGAAAATTTAGGAGAAAACGAAACGAAAATCGCTGAAAATCATAAATCAAAAGCTCTCGAGCGTCCCCTAGAGGGGTCTGTATGTGTATTGTGTGAGTGTGCATCATTCCGGCCAGATATAGTTGTTGCAAAGTACTAGAAGAGAGCGATGCTTCAAATCGTTAGAGCCGTATAATATAAATCGAATATCGAGATGCCACGGATGCGTTAGTGTAGATAATCAAAATTATTTTTTATACGAAAAACCATGTCCATAAGGGTTGGAGAGGAGATGCGAATTAAAAAAGTTGCGCAACGATCATGAGATCCTCTCCACGTGTGTCTTGTACGGAGAGATGGATTGTTGCCGAAGCACACTAAGCGTATCATATTCAAGTCCATCGTGTATTGGAAAACGGATAAATTATACAAGAGTGCGCTTTTTTTAACGTTGTTTGTTGGTTTCGGTACAAAAAGAAAAGGCAGTTGGAGCAGAAAGGATGAAGGATCATCAATAGCCCGGGGGCGCGCGCTAACCTGGCCACCTTTAGATACGTATGCATTAATGTAAAAGAGATAAGGATCCTCGTGTTATGTCTCTGTCTGTGTATGTTTGCTTCTTCTGACTCCTAAATAATTCAAGCCCACGTATTGGCCTCCTCCAATACCGTACTCCAGCAACTCGGATTTTTCCGATTCCCATTTGATTTTTCCTTCTCCTCGTGTAATCCCGCAAAAGGTGTAGAACGTGAACCTGATGTGCTTCAACAGAAGAAGGAGTCTGTGTTTTCTCATGATTCGAATTTCATGTACATCCATCAATGTGTGTGCGTGTGTATCTCTGTGAGTGTTTTTGTCGAGTGTGATACTGTGTAAAGAAGCAATGAAGGGGACAAAGAGAAGAGAAGAACAGAAAGAAGGGCTTATACGCTTTTTCTGTACGCGTGTGTCTGTGTGTGTGTACGCAGCGCAGATCTATCAAAAACTCTTAATGCCAATAAATAAACAAAACAGGAGAAACGCGAGAAAGCGAACGGAACCGAATCGCGAATAATTTAATGTAAAAACCCCTATACCCAAAAGCAAATAGACTACTTACAAGCTAACCCACTTACAGACACACATACACACATACACTTCTCACAATTCATGCAATATAAACCAATATCCGATGTGAGTGCAGTTTGAGAGTAAATACAAAAAAACCGGCAAAGCTAATAACCAATGTTTGATAAATCCTGGTAAAGCAAAACATCAGAGGAAAAAATCCTGAACCTAATCGCGAAAGCAGATGTTGAGTGAGTGCTGCTAGCCTTGTAAAGAAGAGAGAGAAAGACGTGTGTATGGCAATGCAACGAAATGATAGTGGAAATCGGTGTGCAGATTATTCGTAGGAAAAATGGAAAAAAAAGTCGAAGCGTTTGAAAGAGGAACAACGTATTACCGTAAAATGCACTCAATTCCCGTGCGTTTGGCAGAAGTCCGATGCAATGATGAGCTAGTTTTTATGTTGCTCTTCAAAGAGAGTCATCAAAAAAGCACTCATCGGCACACGGCAATGACTGCCACCACATTGGGCGACTGTAAAAAAAGGGGAAATTAAGGATAGAACATAAACTAAAACAGGCGATGCACATCAATGCATTGCGCCCCGGGGTAGGGCAGGACAGACGATGATTGCAGAATCTATGTTTGTATGTATTGTATCACCCCCTTAACCTGCCCTCTGGAGAAGAGCACGGAGTGTAAAACCGTTCCAAAAAAAAAAAAAAAAAAACAAACAAACAAAATAACAAAGAGTGTGATGTGTTGGGAAAGATATATTATATACATAGTAATAAATAATTGTTTATTTGAAAAAGTACATAAAATAATAAGAAAAGAGTGAGATGTTGAGATTTTACAATAATGGTGCAACAACTGATGATGACAAAAGAAGAGGCAAACAGAAGGTAATGCTTTTATAGAATATGTTTGCTGTTTTTAATACAAATTTAAGTTTCTTTAAAGTTTAGTTTACATGATGTATGCTCATTTGTTGGTACATTTTAAGTTATATTTGTGTCTATGTCATTTGTAATAGACTCCAAACATGTTTAAGAAGGATTAACTTACAAAGCCACAAGTCCAACTTGCCGTTGTAGCTAACAAAAAGCGGCCTTTCATCAGGCGAGGCTTCAAAAGAACCCAATTCTTTTAAACCTGAAACTATAACCAGCAAATGTCAAGAGTCGAAACCATTCTGCAACCATTCAGACCATTCGGAATGGAGAAATTCGGATTTTATTGATTCACACAATCCCCACAAGGAAAGCGCTTCAGCCGCGCGCTGGATCTTCTACTCGCCGTCGAACCTTTTCCTATCGGACGGTCGCTGTGTAAGTCCATATCGTTCATTGCATCCTTTTTTCCGTCTTCCTTATCCCAAGAATCGCCACCATTTTCCACGCACCATTGGAGAGATATTTTTCATCAGTTACAAGAAAACTCGCCCCTCGTCACAAGTCATGTGCGCGTCCCCTGCCGAGGAGGGATTGAGCTTTTGGAGAAAGAATTTTCCCGATCGTTGCGTTCGTGACCCGGTTCTGTTGTGTTCGTTCGTGCCTTCTATACTGATTTTCTCTATTTCTCTCTCTCTCTCTCTCTTTCTCCCTCACTCTCTCTCTCTTTCTCCCTCACTTTCTCTCTGTCTCTCTTTGAGGCACTTTGTTGCGGAACGGAATTTACACACCGCGGTTTCGAAGGTTTCGCGTAATTTCTTTCGTTATCCGATTTATGGCCCTGCTCTGCTCCTACCCTGGTTGTTCTCTTGTGCGATCATTCCCTTCAACCTGAGCAGTCAGAGAAAACCCCTTCCCCTCCACTTCGGATGTGGCTTTAATGTTGCGGTTTCCGTTTAACTTCCCAGGCAGCGAATCGTGGCGGATTTAGCTTGTTAGCTGCCACACAAACCGGGCTCGAGGGCTTACGCCGTGGATAAGAGTTGCTCCGAGTTTGATTGTGCACACACAAGCAGAGGACTTTGGATAATTGCAAACGATTGCTGGTACGACTGGTGGGGTACTTTGGACTACTTTTATATGTAAGTGTGTGTGTATAAAGAATATAAAGCAAATAATTGATATGGTTTAGGTATAGGACACCACCTTGTTCGTGGCTTACAACATGTCAACGTTTGTCATACGCTTTCTGCTTCGTTTGCGGTGACATATTTCACAAGACAGCACAGCATTTACTGGGTAGGGAAAGATAAGCAGCCGTCTGTTAATGTTCATCAGGCGGTTTGAAAGCATATTTTTGCCGGAATATGTGTTTTCTTCCCCCTTCTTTGACACCCTTCTGATGATTGTAAAAGCATAGAGCGAGCTCTCCCCGTCCCCGTCCAATAATATCGCTACAGCTGTGTGGTGACAAACGCCACGGGCTCAAGAAGGTACCGCGCGGTCGGTTGTGAGCAAAAATTTATTCACATCATATTCTTTTCGATCAGTTTGGTTTTTTTTTGCTGCTGCTTGTGGTGCTGCTATTGTGTAGCTGATAAATAGGTGGTACTGAGAAATGAATTCACGCACGGTGGCGCACACCAAGCACCACTACACTACCGAAGGAAGACACTTCTATTAAGCGAGAGAGAAAAATAAAAGGATGGGTTGGGTGGATGCGGCTTCTGTTCGTTGCTTTTCACGTGCAGCTACGCTGAGTTTTCGGTGGTAAAAAGCTGTTAAATAATTCATGGCCAACGACAACAAACGACGTACCAGCAGCAGCAGGAATAGTACATCGTAGCAGGAGAAGGACGACGACGACGACGACGACGACGACACACAACGTCAACAGCGCACCGTATGGGCAACACGAACATGGCTGGTGTACGGTGTGTCGCATTGGATTGGCTGTGTCATCTTCGCACGGGTGGGACGACAGGCATCCCGGTCGGTTGAGAAATTGAATAAAGTTCTGCCGTTCCCAGGGATGTTGGCCCCCCCCTACAGACGACCACCGGGCGGTGGCTGTGTGGTACACATGTGTTCAATACGGCCAAACTGATTGAACACGTGGCTGCGTATCGCGTTTTGGCCCCTGAGTTTGGACACTTTTGCTGGCGTGCTATGTGGTTGTGGATGTCCTTAAAAATCGAACCTACTCCTTAATTCATTTTTCGGTCGCTCTTCATTAGTGGCATGTGTTTTGTTCTTTTGGCACGGGCAATCGAATGGCTGAAATGGCTCACTGGAGCTTTGATTTTTCAACGAACCAGATGGGTTCTTTCTTTCTGTACAGAAATATTTTTTTATTATGTTTTATAATAACTGTAACAAACTTAAACGTTAAAAATTAAGCCTCTTGAAAGATGCCTGAAATAAGCTTGATGTTTGCACATGTTAGGTTTATACACACTGTTCAAAGAGCGCTTAAATGGTGACATTCGTACATCCTCGGGCCATACTGTAAGTCTTGGAATCAAATCTTGCATAGACCGCAATTAGATGCTTTTGTCAGGACTGATTGTGTGTGTGTGACTATTCGGCTTTAATGATAAAACATTATTGCTCGGAAGTCTTTTGACGTCTAAGAACAGCTTAGGTTAATTCCTGGGTTTGAATTTAACAGTGCATATATACCAAGTTCAGTAGTACAGAACGATAGAGAGTCATTGGACAGTTCATTTGCTCCAACCACCAACCTATCTATTGCCATTGGAGGAGGTGAGGTCACTGATCAGTCTCGAGCTGTGCAAGCACCAGCAATTTAGAGTTAACAATAACCATATAATTAAATGACATTGCACACCGGCATTGCAGCAAGCATCATTTAGCCCTCCTATTCAATCCTAGAGAAGTGCACTGCGGGGAATCTAAATTCCAAAGATCCAATAACCAGATAAGCACTCAATTTAGTAGTACCAAGATACAACGACATTTGTGTCCCCCCTCGCCTAGCAATATTGTGCAACGGTTCCGCATTATCTTGACACAAAGCTGACACCCTGGCCCGCCCTTTTGCCCTGTGGGACACAAATCACGGCTGATAATTACACCTTCGCTAAGCGGAAATGGACATATCGTCGTTAGATTTGTGTTTGTAAGGCTTCTCTCTTCGTATCCCCTCTCCGTCATGCTCTCAAGCAAACGTTTCCGGAGCTGGGGAATGCCCTACAGTGTAACAACAATCGTACTTTACCCACAGAACAGCGTACAACTGCATCAACTGTCATGAGGCAAAACAAATGACACAACTTGTGCGCGGTATCTGCAGCGAAAGATCTTGACACTGGGAGACCACTGCCCCGCACCTCCGCTTTGCCAAGGAAAGCCTTAAAAATTTCCTCGATGATAGTCGGTTTTCGATCGATGTGTTATATCTTTCCACACGGGTGTCAGGTGTGTGTGTGTGTGTGTTGGTTGTTGGTTGGTAGGGATAGCTAATTAGTTTTCATTACCCTTTCCAAAGGTAAGGTCCTGGGAATGGACGAAGTGAGTTCTCCCAACACACCAACTATCCCCTTTGGCGAATAAATATCCTGATCGGATTCCTTTCGCAATGCTTCCGGTTAGGGTTTCTCTCTCTCTCTCTCTCTCTCTCTCTCTCTCTCTCTCTGTCTCTCTAAATCTAAATCAACTGCCCTATCTTTCCCACTTGTACACTGAAGTTTTGTGTGGCGCGCATCGATCGAATCTCGGAAGTCATTCATCCTGTGCACGCGTGGCGCTCACTCCGCTCCACGGTCAAAGATATCGAGGCGTGCACACATTAAGCATTCACGGTTCACCGTTCATTAGGCTAATGAACATAAATATGGCACCGGGACATCTATTTCCTCATCGGGAAGCCACGGCCCCGAAACCTTCTTCAAGATATCCGGCTAGAAAACTGCCGAGGTAATCCTGTACGCATGTCCACAGGAGGAGCCGCCTGTCCCGGCTGACACACACACGGAAAAGTCATGACCCCGCACACCACACTGTACGTGCGTGGCATCGATGATGGAATGGAAGGGTCGCTTCACCAGGGAAGGGGTCGGCAATGAGGTGATGATGCGGAGGAGGTGGGTGACAGAATTGGAAACCGCGCGATACCGTTGACGTTGAATGAGACTATTCCGGGTGCATACCGATGGGAAGGGGTGGCTGTTTTCCCGCAGGCCTGTCCCTATTATTTGCGTGTGCGTGTGTGTGTGTTTGTACGCTATCCTTCTACAGTGCCATCGGCGTCATACAATCGTGGCGGTATCATTTGTTGATACGGTCGATACAACCGCACACACAGAGCGAGTGTACCACCATAATTGTTTATCGACTTAAATGTCAAACCGCAACTCTCTCTCTCTCTCTCTCCCTCCACGTTCCCTATTTGCCCTTTTGCGATCGTCCACGCCTCCATCGTGAATGCTGCACACAGAATGCAACTAAATGATGAGCGGCTTTTTGAAGGGAACGGTACTTTAAAACCGCCAACCTCGCCATCGCTAGCCGATGAGCGTGGCGTGGCACCGGCGTTTCATTATAATGAAGCAAACGTTACACTCCATCAGTAATCAATTTCAATTGCAATTGCAGAGCGAGATTACCAGTGGGGGGGGGGGGGGGAGCGAACATTGCGTTTGTATGGGGGGGGGGGGGGGGCTGCTCAGTGGCCTCCGTGTGCAACAACCTACTTTCATCAGGACCGATGGGAACTGGGGGAGGAACTGAAACGAACGTGAAAAATGATTAACAAATGCATGATGATGGTGACTGGGACTTTGTTTGCCGCATCAGTTAATACTTCTTACATAAAGGCGGTTGTGTGTGTGTGTGTTTGTATTTAAGCCGATTACAGCAGCAGTACATGTGCAAGTGTCAGCATGTTTGCTGTCTGCTTGCTGCTGCTTCCCATTTGTCATTACATTGCGCCATCGTAAATTTGTAAATGAAAAATCAACAAACCAATTTCACGGATGAAGCACACGTGTGCTTTCTTTTGCGCAGTCATAGAGAACGCGCATGCCAATGATGACGCTACTTTTATGCTTTGCTCAACATTCTAGGACCTCATTGACATATTTTGAAGTTTGTTTGAACAATCAGCCGTACCGGGGAACTCGTTCGACGAGAAACATTCGTCGCTCATGAGTGGACAGGGTTGTACCACTAGGTTGGCCAGCACAAAATCTATACGGATTTCTAATTTTTCATCTAGAGGGCTATGAAATGAGTGAAAATGAGCGTCGCGACGAACGTTCCCAGGAACGAACGAGTTCGCCGGTATGGCTGAACAGTAGGGACTGTTTTCAGAAAGGTTCAGTTGGAAGAGAAAAGGCTTTTCATGTTTGAATTTCTTTGATGTGCCCATTGGCCCATTTTAACCAAACAACCACCAACTAAGATTCACTTAAAACGATCTAGTAGGCCTAGAGTAGCCTCCAAGGAAAATGAAACTGGCTCGGTAGTTTCAAGTGCCTTTTTGTTCACCACGATAGCATTGTTTTCCGCGGCACAAAATTCTTTATTTTATATCAAAGCGTATGGAAAGCAGCGTCGTTTGCTATCGACCGGGTATGAGAACAAAACATCAACACTTTACTTTCACAGATCGCTTTTCTTTTTTCTCGTTTGAAGAACAAACACCCGACGTACCGCGCCTCACCAAAGCCGCGCAAACATTAACGAACAGCATTTATTTGCTGAAGTGAGAAGCGGCGCGATGGAAAATGACGATTTTAACACGATCTCACGTGTCTAGCGCTAAAGGAGGCTGTGGCAATGGGCGCTAACTTTTCATCCATAATGTTTTGCTTTCCGTTCTCTAGCTTCGCGGCAACTCTGTATGTGTGTTTTGAGGTGGTATTTTTTGTTGTTAGCTGATGTGTGTAGTTGGAACAACTTTGCGCGACTCAAATCGAACTTGTGCTACTTCGAAACGCTTCAAGCTGGCGGCTCTTCCGCTTCCTCTTTCTGCTTGTCTACCACACCGCCGCAAATTTTTCCAAATGTATCCTATCCATCAAAGCAACCGTTGCTTTATGATGCGCTTTGGTGCGGATGAAAAGCGTGTGTGTGTGTGTGTGTGTTCTCCTCGACCAACCCTTCGCGCCGCTTCCCCTGCAAGAAAAACACAACAAAAGGCACAACAACGCGATGCGGTTGGTGGTGTTATTTGTGTGTGTTGACGGTTGGTTAACCTACCCGCTTTGTTGATACTTCTCCGGCTCGGCGGGTTTTAACGGAAAAGTTGGAAGTTACTTGCCCATCCCAAGGAGGCGAAGACAGAGAGCAGTTCCGCCAAATGGAGAACGGGTACCAATGGGGGCACCGTGTAGGGACAGACAAACATGTAAACTGCGGCCCAAACACGACAGTAAGTGGATGGATGACATTCGGATGGCAGAAATTTTAAGTGAAAATTTGGTCTGGAGTCTCGCGGGAAGGAACAAGCGTCATCGGATGAGTATGTGTGCGGGAGGTGTGTGGGCGGATGATAAGAACTTTTCGACGCTCTGCGCTCAAGGATAAAGCCCCGCTTGAAGACCGTAGACCGACCACCGACCGAAGAGGCCGTGACGGGGATGGCAATGTGTTTCGGAAGAGGGAAAATGAGCAGCGAAAGAAGTGGGGAGAATAATTTAATGTGATAGATTTCCAGCACAAGAAAAGGAAGAAGAATTCTTATAAATCTTTGTCTAAAAAACATTTTCCAAACCAAAAGATACGAAAAAGGAAAATATTTGTAGTAATCAAAGAAGACTTACTTTCACTTTGCTCAGGCAGCGTAATCCATCCTATCTGATTTGATAAAACTCCGGCGTCTTCATCCGGCTAGAGCCCATTTAACTGTATTAAAATCGATTCAGTGTGTTCCTTGAGGCATCTAAAGCTCTTCTTTTCTCTCTCTCTCTCTCTCTCTCTCTCTCTCTCT